>JADRCD010218182.1:0-40861 GCA_019843815.1 Montemys delectorum | reverse complement strand
TCTCTCTCTCTCTCTCTCTCTCTCTCTCTCTCTCTCTCTCTCTCTCTTTCTTTAAACCTATGGAATAAAAAAGCCAAAGTACTAGGCATTTATTCTTCTTATGGACTTAACAGTTGTAATAAATTGCATCTTTTTCTTCTTTTTTAAATTTCATTTTGATTTTATTCAGACAAGGTCTTGCTATGTAGCTCTGGCTGTCCTGGAGCTCATTTTGTAGACCAGGCTGACTTTGAACTCACATTGGTTCACCTGCCTCTGTCTCCCAGGTGCTGAGACGAAAAGTCTGCACTACCACACTTGATATTAAAAGGTAATTTAAGCTTTCACTCTGTGACATATAACTAAAAGTTTGTCCGTTACAAATTTTCAACAACTGAAGAAATCCAGTGATCATTTCTTTTAGTCGGCTGATGTTTTTCTAAACTTACCTCTAGTATTCCTAATGTTTTTTTTTTTTTTTTAAGATACTATTTTTTTGCTTTTTGCAGATGAATAACGCAGTCTTCAATTTTTTTTTTTGTTTGTTTGTTTTGTTTTGTTTTTGAGGCAGGGTTTCTCTGTGTAGCCTTGGCTGTCCTGGGATTAAAGTCATATACCACCACTACCAGTCTTGGAAAGACTTTTAAATTCAGTACTGGAGATGGAACCTACCTCTCCAAAAGCCATTCTCAGGAGGTGCTGTACCACTGACCTACCTAGTAACATTTTTTTTTCTTTCTTTTTTTTTTTTCTTTTTTTTCGAGACAGGGTTTCTCTGTGTAGCCCTGGCTGTCCTGGAACTCACTCTGTAGACCAGGCTGGCCTTGAACTCAGAAATCCACCTGCCTCTGCCTCCCAAGTGCTGGGATTAAAGGCGTGAACCACCACTGCCCAGCTTGTTTTGGTTTTTACCATACAAAACAATGGACTTCATAATGACATTTTTCATATATGTATGTTACTATACTTTGCACACATCTATACCCCCTACCGCCTATGCCCATGAGCCCCCTTCTCTCACTTTCACCAACAGTGTTTATACTTGAAAGAGAGGGTGTGGTGTGCCTGTAATCCCAGCACTCCAGACACTCGAGACAAGAAGATTGAAAGTTAAGGCAAGCCTGGGCTACATGGCTTTGGAGAGTGTTAAGCACCTAGTTCAGAGGAGGAGCACAGGGCCTTGGTACAATCTCCAGGGCATGCACACACTTGGAGAGAGAGGGGAGGGAGGAGGGAGAGGGAGACATATGCATCCATGTAATGTGCACTAACACATGAAAGCTTTAGGGCTGGAGAGATGGCTTAGTGGTTAAGAGTGCTTACTGTTCTACTGAAGGTCGTGAGTTCAAATCCCAGCAACCACATGGTGGCTCACAGTCATCCATAATGAGATCTGATGCCCTCTTCTGGGATATCTGAAGATAGCTACAGTGTACTTACATATAATAAATAAATAAATCTTTAAAGAAAAAAGTTTAAAAAGTAAGCTTTATGGTGGAACTTGGAAAGTGAGGTTTTAGTGATTAGTATTGTATTCTTTGTCTAATCTATACTTTGTGGTAGATTTTAAGTTTAAAGATGAATAAACTTCGTACATTAGATTTTTCATAATACTTTCATGCTTGTAGTTTTATTTGTATGTATAACTAACTACTTATTTGACCTAATCCATCCAGATAAGAGTTTTCAATATGAAGACTCAAGTCTTTCTGTATTTTTAGTTATCAAAATAGTAGGAATATGCTCTCATAAAAGTTGGAACACTATGGAAGCATATGGATTAAAAGAAACTCATCCTTCATATGAAGGAGCTGTTAGTTTAGTGCATAATTTTTTTTTATTGCATTTGTCCACTTAGATGGATAGATCAGTAAACTATCTTTCTTTCTAAACACGTGTGAGCATGTGTGTGTGTGTGTGTGTGTGTAGGTTGGAGAACCTTGGTTGTTATTCTCAGGAATACCATCCTCCTCCCTTGAGTTAGGGTCTCTCAATGGCCTGCAGCTCTCCAATTAGGTTTGACTGGGTGACCTGTTAGCTCCAAGGAGCTAGTCTTTTAGTCCACAGTATTGGATTACAAATTCATATTACCGGGCCCGTTCTTTTTTGAGGTCATGTGTTACAATGTCCAGGCTGGTCTCAAACTTTCAGTCTTCTTCCCCCCTCCTAAGTGCTGGGATTATAGGCTTGAGCCACCATTCCTAGCTTTGAATTCCAATGTAGTTTGAATTTTCTGTTTCCTTAGTGTGAATGTCTTAATCATAATTGGATTTTTGTCGTCAGTTTAGTAAATAGAGAGGCTTTTGTACTTTTGAAATATTTGTTATCAAGACCAATTCTGATACTATTGAGAAGTTGCAATGCTAGAGTTTTAATGTGGGAGTTGAGCAATGGTAGTTAAAGACATAGTTTAAAAGCCTGATCTGAACCTGGGAAGTGTATACAAATTCTCCTAACCGAGGGATTTGTGATGATTGCAGGGACAAGGAGAGGGTAAAACACTGTTGTTGTGAGAACAAAGTATTAATTTAAATTACTGTTGAACTTAGTTTGGAACCATTATGTTGTAGACCAATTAGTATCTCAGGTCTAATGTTTGCAAGTGCAATGCAGAGTCCAGTAGATAGTTGTATAAAAAAAGAATTAGGATTCCAAATACCAGAAGTATCTGTGAATCATTGTTTCCAGGGAGCTGAGAAAGTCATATATTGCTTCCTCCAGGAATGGGGGCAGAGAGTGTGGGAGGAATGGAGAAAGCTCCACAGAGAATGCTGTTTTTAAATCACTGTTTAAAGTGTGAGTAGGGTTCTGCAGGCTGGATGAAAAAGAGCAGTGGATTCTAGCCTTCGGGTACAGGAAACATTTAAGGCGGAAAGGCCCAAAAGAGAACAATGTACTGTGGGAAATGCATCTCCGAAGTTAACCTAATTGGGACAGGAAAGGAAACTGCTGTCAATCTCTGAGGCAGTTGAACACCTAGCCCATCCCTGAGCCCGTTTCAGGTAGTGACTGTAAGGCTTTCCAGCTATGCCACCCCAGGAACACTCTGTGCTGTAGTTTCCTTTCTCTGTAAAGGAGTCTAGGGCTAAGAGCATTCAATTTCCAGACTGCTAAAGCAAGCAAAAGAAAGGCAAACAAACAAAAAATTAAATTCAGGCTATAAAGACAAAAGAGAATTCTTCATGTCAGACACTTAGTAGGTACTCAACTTGTGGCTATTAAGTTTTTCTTCTTGGTTTAGTTGATGTGCTTACAGTATATCTTGTGTGCTGATTTTCTATAACTGATTTTTTTTTTTTTTTTTTTTTTTTTTTTTTTGAGGCAGGGTCTCTTGTAGTACAAGCTGGTATAGAACTCACTATGTAGCTAAGGATGATTTTGAATTCTTGGTCCTCCTGTCTCTACCTCCCAAGTGCTGGGCATGTTCTACCATGTTTAACTTATATGTATGTATTTTCATTGTTGAGAGGTTTTCTCCCTTTAATAGTCTGTTTTTGAGTTTGCTAAGCTTGGTAAATTCTTTTGAATTTGTGAATTTATGAATGTGGTAAAGTAATAATAGTTTCTTAATTAATCTCTAGTATGCATGGTTTTCCTCAAAAAACCAAGCACAATTTTAAGATTAGAATCTAGTCAGCCAATCAAGAAGGCAGTTTTTTCTCATGGCTAAGGTGTTGAACACCTTTAAAAAAATTATTGACCATTTGTGTTTCTTTTGAGAATGGCCTGTTGAGCTCAGTGTTGGCCCGTTGTTTTTACTGGGTTGGCAGAGTGTTCTTGACCAGTCTGTGGAATGTCTCTCTAACTTGTTGGTTCTTTTTTTTTTTTTTTTTTTTTTTTCCTTAGCTGTTTTTTTCCCCCTTTAATTTCTTGTAATCCCATTTGTTAGCAGTCGGGCTTAATCTCTAGTATGCATGGTTTTCAGAAGGTTCTTCTCTGTGACTCTGCCATAGGATTTCCTATGTTTCCTCCAGCAGCTTTAAAACTTCAGCTCTTAAGGTCTTTGATCCATCTTGAATTGAGTTTTGTGCAGGGTGAGAAATACAGATCTAGTTTCAGTTTTCATGAGTGGACGTGTTATTTTCTCAACGTTTGTGGACCAGTCTGGCAGTTTTCCCATGTATGACTGGCATCTTGCTATGTGAGTTTATTTCTGTGTCCTCTGTTCTATTACATTGGCTCCACGTCTCTCTTCTACTAAGTACTATGCCATCTTGTCTGCTGCTTTTCTTGCTTTATCTGTGTAGTACGATTTGAGTTTAGGTACTCTAACACTCCCAGCAGTTCTTTCTGCTTAGGTTTGTTTTAGCTGTTGTGGTGTCTTCCATATGTAGTTTAGAGTTATTTTTCTATAGCCATGTAGATCAGTAGTGGAGTTTTGAAGGAAGTTGCATCTGTAGGCACCTTTCAGTAACACATCTATTTTTATAATGGTGTGTTGATTTAGGAACATGGAGGGTGGACCTTTCCATCACCTTGTGTCTTTAGTTTCTTCAGCCTTTTTTTGATTGATTTTGTTTTTTCCTTTTATGTGCATTGGTGGTTTTTTTTTTAAAGATTTATTTATTTATTGTTATATGTAAGTACACTGTAGCTGTCTTCAGATGCACCGAAAGAGAGTGTCAGATCTCATTATGGATGGTTGTGAGCCACCATATGGTTCCTGGGATTTGAACTCAGGACCTTTGGAAAAGTAGTCAGTGCTCTTACCCGCCGAGCCATCTCACCAGGCCCCTGTGCATTGGTGTTTTGCCTGCACATATGTCTGTGTGAGAGTGTTGTATCCTCTGGAGCTGGAGTTGTGTAGACAGTTGTGAGCTGCCATGTGGGTGCTAGGAATTGAACCTGGGTGTTCTGGAAGAGCAACTCCGTAATGGCTATTCCTGGTTGTCATCTTGACTATATCTGGAATGAACTACAATCCAGAATTGGAGGGCTCACCTGTGATCCAGATCTTGAGGCCAGGAGATACAAGTTTCTGACCTGGATCTTGGCATGGAGATTTTGAGGCATAGTGGCTATGAAAAGCTTAGGCCCAGGCAAGGTAGTACATGCCTGTAATCTCAGGAGACTGAGGCAAGGAGTTCAAGAGACAAAGCAAATCCCAGATCCAGGTGTGGTGGCACACACCTTTAATCTGGGCCATACCTTCTGCTGGAGGCCTATATAAGGACATTGGAAGAAGGAAGATTCACTCTTTGCTTGCTGCTTGCATTTACTTGCCAGCACATCTGTTGGAATCTACTTCTATAGAAGACCAGCTGAAACAACTAGCCTCATGTGGGACTACTACATTCTTGGACTTCCCATCCACAGCTGCCCATTGTTGGGTTAGTTGGACTGCAGACTGTGAGTTATCACAATAAATGCTCTCAATATAGAGAGAGATTCACATTCCATACGTTCTGTGACTCTAGAGAACCCTGACTAAGTTGGTACCAGGAGTGGTGTATTACTGTGTATTACTGTGATAGGCCTGACCATGCTTTTGATTGGAAGAATGTAGATCTGGGGACTTTGGATTTGGAAAGCCATGGAATGTTTTAAGTAAGGCTTAATGAGCCATCTTAGTAGGAATATGGAAGATTTTGTTGATGTGAGTGATTTGAACAGTACAGACCTGGCCCATGAAGTTCCAGTGGAGAAGAACTTCAGTATGTGGCCTAGAGACTGTGTTTGTAGTATTTTGTTGAAGAATGTGGCTGCTTTTTGCCCTTGTCTGAAGAGTGTGCCTGAGGCTGAGGTGAAGAGACTCAGTTAATTGCATTGACAAAGGAAGTCTCAGAAATGCCCATCATAGACTTTGTTCTCTGGTTAAGTCTCTTCAAGAATGTTTTGAATAAGCATAGCAAGCTTAGAAAGGAAAAATATAAACTGTATGGTTTGAGTATTAAAGGGGCACCAGGAAGTGAAATGGAGCTGAATGCTGTGTTCAAAGATATTGAGTTAAGGTAGTGGTGACCTTGGCAAGATCCCACCCAGCTGAATTTAGGTGCATGCCTTTAGTCCCAGGAGGCTGAGCCCTACAGATCTCTGAGTTCAAGGTCAATGGACAGAGCAAGTTCCAGGACAGCCAAGCTAGGCAG
Organism: Montemys delectorum; assembly: GCA_019843815.1. Classification (NCBI taxonomy): domain Eukaryota; kingdom Metazoa; phylum Chordata; class Mammalia; order Rodentia; family Muridae; genus Montemys; species Montemys delectorum. The sequence continues at coordinate 34,796 of JADRCD010218182.1, read as the reverse complement.
TGTGCAGGAGTTAGAAAACAGAAAGCTGGTGATGATGCAATAAAACAAGGGTGCCAAGTTATAGCCCCTGGAAGCAGCAACTTTGGCAGTTTCAGCCATGTGTCTCTGGCTTTATAGTCAAGAGGAGAAGGAAACTACTGTGACAGCTGATGCTGGATAGCAGAGCTATGCAGACCATCATGAGCTCTTAGCCACTGAGCCATCCCTTCAGCCCCTTGGTTTTACAGTCTTAAAGGTACTCATTGTGGAAGTCTTTAATTTCCTTGGTTAGGTTTATTACTAGATATTTACTTACGTTTTTATGTATTTTGAAGCTGTTGTGGGTAGGATTTTGAAAAATTCCTTTTTGGCAAGTTTATTGCTGGTATATAGAAAAGCTGATTTTTGTGTTAGTTTTGTATTTTGTTACTTGGCTGAAGTATCTAACAGTTTTCTGGTGGAGCCTTCAGAGTCTTTCAGTATTTGTCATCTACAAATAGGGATGATAGGACTTTAGCTTTGCTTATTGTTTTCTTTCTTTTTTTAATGTCTTTTCTTGCCTTATGACTGGAATACTGTTGAATAATAGTAGAAAGTCACTCGACTAGTTCCAAATTGCGGAGGAAATGCTTTCTTTTTCACATTTAATATGATGTTGGATGTAGGAGATATATGTATATATACCATATATATAATCTTTATCATGTTTAGATATACTTGTTTTATTCCTACCTAATGTGTTTAGGACTTCTGTCATGAAAGGATATTGAACTTTATCAAATGATCATTCGTATTCTGTCCACTAGTATATTTATATAGTATAATGAATGTATTTGTTAATTTGCATATACTGCCTCAAACTTGAATCCCTGGAAATAATCCAGTTTGGTCATGATGTGTGTGGTCTTATTAATGTGTTACTGGGAGTTTTGCCTTGGGGCTAGTCAGGGCAGTTGGTCTGTAGTCTTGCTTTTGACTTGTATCCTTTGGTTTCAGCGTGATCTTGGCTTCTTAGAATGAGATTGGCAGTGTTGCTTGCCTTTTGGTGGAATGTTTTGATGAGTATTGGTATTGGTTCTTAAAAGTTTAGTGGAAGTCAGCCGTGAATACTAGTCCTGAGCTGTTTGTTTTGTTTTTGGTGTGTGTGTGTGCGCGCACATAAACTTTAAAATTATTCAGTCCACATTCAGTCTCATTTTTCATGGGTATGTTATGGGTTTTTATGTCTTTATTTGATAGGTAGGTTACATATCTAGGTGTTCATCTGTTTCTTTTAGATTTTCCAATTTCTTGGAATATAGCTTTCAAAATATTATCTAATGATTCATCTCTCTTTTCATCTCTACCTTTTAAATTTGGGTCTTTCGTTAATTTGGCTAGAGGTATGTTGTTAGGGTTTTTTTTTTTTGAACTGTCTATGAATATTTAATGTGAGCATTTATATATAACTTTCTTGTTAGAACTTCTCTAGTTGTATCTTAGAGGTTCTGGTAAATTGTACTGTCATTTTCATTTGATTCTAAGAATTTTACTATTTCTATCTTGATTATTTTTTAAAATGACCCACTGTTCATTCAAAAGTATGTTTAGTTTCCTAGTACTTGTGTAGTTCTATGTTTTCCATGAATGGAGTGTGTGGTTGAGCATAGCTATTTATTTTGTGGCCAGGGAACATAAAAGAGAAAGAGGAGGTGGCTGGTGTCACATACTGTTCTCCATGTTCACGTTTCCAGTGATCTAAGTCCCTTCTAGTGTGTCCTACTGTATAGAAGTTCCTTTATTTCCCTATGGTGCCGTTCATTGGATTGCGTCTTGAGCTTGTGGTAGACATGCAGCATCCAAACCGTAGCGCTACTAGACTATGAAATAGAATAATTTATAGGTGAGCTAATCATGCTATTATTATCCTATTATTATATGTTTTGACCTCTATTTGTTGTTGATGATAATCTATAAGATTATTGTCATATAGCCCATCTTCCACCACCTTTCCATAAAAATCTTTTAATGGATTAGTTTCATATAGCCCAGGCTGGCTTTAGACTTACTGTGTATCCAGAGATGACTTTGAACTCCTGGTCTGCCTCTACCTCCTGAGCACTGGGCTTACTGGCATGTGACAACACACTTATTATCCAGTACCCAGGGCTTTGTGCATGTAAGGAAAGCATTCCACGAACTGAGCCACTACACTGCAGTCAGCCGAGCTCTACAGTATTTATGAGTATGTTTACTTGGTTTCCTGATTCCATTGTTTTTAGTATCGTGGCACCAAGACATGGTAAGAAAAGCTACTCTGTTTGCCTCAGGTCAACAAGGAAACAGGACATTAGAGGAAGAGGCTATGGCTAAGATATACCCCTTGAAAGCTGTCCTCCAGTAACCCACTTCTTCCAGTTTCCCATAAAAATCTTTTAATGGATTAATCTTTTTATTGTCAAAACCCTCATGATTTTATAATTTTCCCCAAATCTTACCTAAGAAGATTGTATGAGACCCATTCTTTAACTCATGAGTGTGAGGTTTAATTCCACATTTATGTTAGATCAGAGCTGTCTTCTCAGTGACTTAAGGGATGTTCAAAGCAGTAGATTTGGAAGCTCAGTGAGTTGGTGAATATAATTACTCTGAAACGCTTGATTGAGGGGTATAGAGTATAATTAAGCATTTTGCTTTGAAAGCCTGTGTGTTATACTTGTTGATAACTTGTTTGTTCTTAGTTTTAATTGTTGCTACTTTCATGAAGTCTCTGTTGATTGTCTGCATACACGAGGAATGACTGGCATGAGGAGAGCCGTACAATTCAGGTATTACTTGTTAGTTGAAATCCTGAGTTAAATATATATTGTGCTAATGGATTATAAATCGCAAATCTCAACAATATATTGGAATTTTGAGCTTTATAATACAGCATGAATTAGAAATTCAGTAGCCGTAGATGATGTTCTCATAACTTTTTTTTAATGTTCTGAGTTTTGAAAAGTTTGGAACTTAATCTTTCTTTGCATTACTATTGAGAGAAACTTTGTTTGAGAAGCCTTTGACTGTAAGTGTGTGTATAACTACTGTACCAAGTCTGTGGAGGAGAGACTTTCTGAGAGCTGATTTGTGTCAGCTTTTACTCTGCATTTGGCCAACAATAAAAGTTTTAGTTTAATCTTGAGCATGTGAAATTTTCATTCAGCTTTCCCAGGCGTTGGGCTTACAGGCGTGCACTTCCACCTCCAGCAAAGAGCTGTGACTTTGTTGAGCTTTAGTACTCTTTATTTGCACAATGTTTATCTATTGTAAACTGTGGATGTCAAAACCCACAATCTGCACTGTCACTTCCTTTGGACAGTGTAACTCTGCTAACATGGCTTCTATGAAACTGACTTTCTGAGTCTTGAACATTTTGAGAATGCCCTCCAAAAGTTAAGGTATGATACATTTCCTGAATTATGACTACTTTTTAAGGTTTATTTTAGTATTTTCAATATAATTTTCAAAAATCCTGTTAAAGAAACCTCTGTTATTGTTACCAGACAACTCCAAACATTTAAGTCTTTCATGGCATTTAAACTGCTCAGATTACATCCTCAGAAGATTATAACTTTATTGTGTAGCAGAGGTTTCATAATTTATATCCTTTACTGAATTTAAAGCTAAAATTAATTCAACATCATCTAATTTCAGATTTTGCTTTATATATTAGATTTAAATAGCATTTATGGAAGTATTCTGATATGAGAAATACAAAGGATCTTTTGTGGTTTGCCCTTTTTGCTGTGTTCAAAATAGTTTTGCAACTTGAACTCCTTTAACTGCATTGCTTGCAGCTATCTTGTTCAAAAAGAAAAGTGAGGTGAACTAACTAGTGACGTTTATAATTACTCTAGCAACAGCACTTGGCTTTAAAGGGCAAAAATTTATAGTAATTATGTTAATCAAATATTTAAAAAGTAGCACTCTTACTGATGTTTACAAATGTTTGATTATACTGTTTTCTTTATACTTTTCATATATGTTAATGCTTCAGTGTAAAAATGTCATTTTCTTCTCTGTGAAAGTTATAGAAGAGCTGATTCAGTCAGTAAGAAATCATCCTTACTTTGTTTTAGCATTTGTCTTTATGCTGATTTCTTTTTGATTGGCTTGAACTTAAATTAGAAGGTTGTCTTTTGATATATGGGTGTATGGTTGTATATATTTTAAGCTTAGTTAATACTGAATAGATTATTGGTTTAAGTCTAGATAATAATAAATGTGTTTTTACCATTAGATTTCCCATTTCTTCCATAGATTTCTTAGATAATTGTTGTATCTGTTCTGTTATTCTTTTTCTGTTTTTTTTAATACTTCAAAAAGCTGGATATTTATTTTGCTTTCTGACTCTGTGCTTGTATCTTCAATACTTTGACAATGATTTTCTCTTCTTCAATAAGGAAAGCCCACTTGATCCTGTCATGGACACACTTGGCACACATGGAACAGCCATAGGCCTTGCTGATGTGCATCTTAGACAATCTTATAAGGCCTTGGTCTCACAGCAGGAACCCTTGCAGTCTGCCTGGGCACACACCACATGCAGATTTAGGTGCTTTCCTAACCCTCTTGGTAAAAAGGTAAACAGTCCTGGTGTCAGGGATTCAAGACACCCTAGTTTTGTTGAAAACTAGGCTATATTGTAGGAAAGCCTTCAGTGGTATGTCAACTACTGGACCATTCTGAGTGCCTCTGAGCACTATCCCTGGAAGAGGAAGAACCTGTTGTGTTTTTCTTAAACCATATTTTTTGTTTTCTGTATTGTATATTCCTTAAGTTGAGTATGATGGCTCTCTCTCTTTCAACTGCTTAGCTTCTTGTCTTTACTCTCACCTCTTGTTCCTTCTCTCCCCTTCCCCCACTCTCCATGTGACCATGGCCGGCCTCTACTTTTCTACCTTTTTTCCTCTCTCCTTTCTAAAATAAACTCCTTAAGACAAAAAAAAAAAAAAAAAGTTGAGTATGATGGAGGTGTCATGTATTGAATACAGGGCCTTACTTATATCTGGCTGGCAAGTGTTCTGTCATTGAGTATATGCTCAGCCTGGCTACAGTGCATTCTGGGTTTTCAGAAATATCCATTCTGAATGGATATTTTATAGTTATATCATTTAAAAAGCAAATTCTTTAGAATTGTATGGACTCACATTTTTTAATATAATAGCAATATAAATAACAAAGGGCCAGGAATGTATGTCGGTGTAAGAGTATCTTTGCTTAGCATCTTCTGACTCTGAATTTGAGCTGTAGTATATTAAAAAAGAAACTTATTAATATAGCTAGCCGCATTTAGTAGCACAGTAAAGTTAGCTGGCCTCCTTAGTTTTCTCTTATGGGTATTTTGAAGAAAATTCTTTTCTTCCCTGATCTTTAGTTTCAGACTTGAGAATTCTGTCTTTTGTTCGTTTGTTTTTTCATTTGTTAAATTCCAATTTTAATTTCTTGAAGCATATGTGGTAATTTAGTAATTTTAAAGTACAGTACTCATTGAGTACTTCCTATGAGCTCATCACAGGTCTGGGTTAAGAAATCTCTGCCTAGTAGACTTGACATTTGGTGTACAGTGTGCCACCACCCAGCTTCCATCTCTCAGCTCAGCTAGGACAAATGATTGCTAGAAAAGTTAACACAGTTCATTCGCCCTATAAATATAGTGTGCAAAAGTAATACTTTTTTGGTTAAAATTCAGTTTTGCATTTGATGAAATCTGTCCATATTCCCTCTGATGTTATGTACTTTCTATGTCCTTTTACTTTCTCCTATATAACTCATGTGATCCTTTATTAAATTATATTTAAAAGTCACCAGGGAGTCTTTAATATGGATGAGTTAGGCATTTAGATTAGTTTAATTTTAGGGTATTGGGGGGCCAGGGAGGAGAGAGGTCTGGGATCCAACTCAGGGTCACAGGCATATTATCGCACTACACTCTTGTTCCCCAGGATGTATTTTTAATGGAACTTATAAAACTTTTCTGTGCATAGCACTGTTCTTTCCTGGTTCTCAAATTTTTTTGACAGGTTTGACATCTCCATCTTTGTCTCTATTGTCTACCACAAAGTCCTCGCTTTTATCCCTTGACTTTTAATATTCCCAGTTCTTTCTCAAAAGTCATGTAATTACAGTTTTAACTACTCCTGAGTGTTTTATTTCAGAGTTTAAATCTTCATGGTTTTTTGAGACAGGGTTTCTCTGTGTCGCCCTGGTTGTCCTGGAACTCACTCTGTAGACCAGGCTGACCTTGAACTCAAAAATCTGCCTGCCTCTGCCTCCCGAGTGCTGGGTTTAAAGGCGTGTGCCACTAGTGCCCAGCCTATTTTTAATTTTCTCGTGTACATTGCAGTGTTTAATATACCTACAGAGGTTCACAACTGTTACCACTTGGTAGCTCAAGAATGTTTTGTCAGTCCATCTCCAGAGCGCCTGTGGTACTCACTCCACAGTCCTTCCTCCCTGACAGACTCCTTTGGCCACTCATTTTTCTTTGTCTGTAGACTGCCTATCTGGATATTTGTTTAAATGGAATTATGTAACATGTCTTTCCCATCTACTTTTCATTCAGCATAGGGTTTTCAGGGCCTCTCCCAGTTGTAGTATTTACCAGCACTTTGTTTCTTTTATTGCAGATAGTAACCTACTGTATGTATCCAGTCATCCATTCATGAACATTTAAGTTCTTTTGATTTTCTCTATTTGGCTATTATGAATTTGTGCACGAGCTTTGTGCTACATAATTCTAGTTTATTTGTGTATATACTTGGAAGTAAAATTGCTATATCATGTATAACTATATTATAATAGCATTTTGAGAAACTGACAATCTGTTTTTCAAAGTAGATATATGGTTTTGTACTTTATCAGTGTCTGAGCGTCTTTATCTCCAGTTGAAAGTCTTTAAATTGTAGCTCTGGGGAGAGTCTGAGGTGATGGCTTAGATTTTGCTTTGTAGTTCTCTAGTGAGTACTAATGCTGACTGTTTCATATCGTCGTTGGTGACTTAATTGCATTTTTTTTTTTTCATTTTGTGATACAGGGTTCTGCCCAGGCTGGCTTTCACCTCACCATCCTCCTGTCTCATCCTCCTACAGCTGGGTGTGTACTACCATGCCTATGCTTGTATATATATCAGTATTTTGGGGAAATACCTATTCAGATCCATTCAGTTTTTTTTTTTTTTTTTTTTTTTTTCAGACTGGGTCTCACTGTGTAGACTAGGCTGGCATCAAACTCAGTGCTGGGATCAAAGGTGTGTGTCACAACACTTAGCCAAGATTTTTATTTTTGATATTTTTGAGATTATAGAATAATTAAATCATTTCTCTCTTTTTCTCCCTCTAAGCCCCCCTCCATATACCTTTTCTTCACTCTTTCAAATTAATGAAATTACCTCTTTTTTCATTTATTATTACTTGCTTATATGTATATTCATACTGCCTTCTTGCTTGCCTGCCTTTTTCTACCCATCCCCTTCCTCTTTTTCCGTTCTCACCTTTCCTTGCTCCTCATCCTCTCCTCCTCTCTTTTTGTCTCTCTTAATCTCTCTCTCTTTCCTTTCTTGTTTTTGTGACAGAGTCTTGGTATGTACATATGTCCAAGGTTTGCCTGGATTGTGGAGCCCAATCATTATAGATGGTTGCGAATCCTGGCTCTGTCACTTTCCATCACCTTGGGCAAGTCATTGTTGTCACTTCCTCTGTCATAGGATCCGTATGAAACACTTAGAATATCTGTGCAGTGAAAGAACACACCTTGGAACAAATGTACTTATTAGTTAGACTTTTCCTGTCACAGCGGTCAAAATACCTGACAAAAGGCAGCTAATGAGGGAGGGATTTATTGTGGCTCTTGGTTCAAGAGGGTAGAATCTTGTGGCAGAGGTGTGGTGTAGTTGATGCAGCAGCATGTGGTTGGGATTTCTCCTATCTCGATGTACCAAGAAGCCAAGAAGGGAAATTCCAGCCAGTACCCACCTAGCTGCTCATGGGTGGCACCACCCTCTTCAGGGGGAGTCTTCCTCCTCAGTTAGTCCTCCTTGGGACCCAAGATGTACCTACTCTTTTCCAAGGTGTTTCTTATTTCAACAAGTCGACAAAAATTAACATCAATATGTAAAAACTCAAATACAGCTTGGAATGTTGTGAAGTGCTTAGAAGAGTTTGGCTAATTTAGTAATCATATGTGTGGGGGTTCTTATGTATATATAATGTTTAAAGGTGTATCAGTAAGGGCTTCAAAACAATTGTGGTGGTGCACATCTGAGATCTTGGCATTATAGAGGCTGTCGAGGCAGGAGGATCAAAGGGTTCAAGGGGGTGTGGACTTCATATTTCTATGGTATAACAAAATAAAACGCATAAGATGAAAGCAGAATAATAATAACCTAGGGACTGATTGCAAAAAAAATTCTATATATTCAATAAGCCTGATAGGTCCAGGTTAATGAGTAATGAAATATTACATAGTCATTAAGTCATAGTATCAAAAGTATTTGCTTAATTTTAATTTAATACTGTGTGTGCTTGCATATGTATGTATATATAGGCAAGTGTGTGCATGATGCATGCATGGAGTTGTCAGGCTTGTGTTGCAAGTGATTTTACTTGCTGAGTCATCTCATCAGCCCTGCTAAAAATTTAATGACACGTAAAAACTTAGATGAAATGTAAGCCCTGTAGAGTGATATAAGTGGAAGAGGCAAATCTGTCATTACACTGAGTGTACCTATAATTTTTTAAAGAGATAGTTCAGGAAATTAGATTATTTATTGTTTACAGCATAATAAGATTAAATATATCACGCTGTTGACAGCAGCTTATTCTTGAAAGCTTGAAGTATTTTGATTTTGTTCTGTAGTACTTAAATTTGTTAATTCTGATTTCAATAATAATTTGAATATTTTTCTTTCTTTCTTTTTTTTTTTTAAGTAGGCTTGGCTGGCCTGAAACTCTCTGTAAAGAGCAGGCAGGCTTTGAACTCATGGAGCTCTGCCTGTCTCTGTGTCTTCAGTTCTAAGATATTAAAGACATATTTGATATAAGTAAAGTAGTCTTGGAAAGACTCATAGGTGAAAAGCCCGACTCCCAGTCAGTACCGGTTCTGCTGCTAAAGACTTGTGAACTTGGTTTTTTTTAAAGATTTATTTATATGAGTACACTGTAGCTGTCCTCAGACACACCAGAAGAGGGCATCAGATCCCATTACAAATGGTTGTGAGCCACCATGTGGTTTCTGGGAATTGAACTCAAGACCTTCGGAAGAACAGTCAGTGCTCTTAACTGCTGAGCTATCTCTCCAGCCCGGGGAGGTCATATTTTATGAGCAAGTTTAAAGCAGAGAGCAGACCAGAAATGGGACACAGCTGTCAATTCTCAAAGCCTATCCCAGTGGTTTATGTCATCCAGGGAAGAAAATCATTGGTTGATTCAAGGTAGATATTTAAGGCAGACAGGGCAACAAATGAAATCCTGAGGAAGAGGATTGAGAGCTTAAGGTGGACCCAGGCTACTAGGCTAAGAATCGAGTGGAGCCAGCTTTGGTGGCACAGTTTGAGACCCTGTCTCAAACACCTAAAATAAGCAAGCAAGCAAACAAACAAAAAATAGAGTTCTTAGGTCCCATGATAAAGCATGTGCTTCACATGTTGTAAAGCTCTGGATCCTGTTAATAGCAGTGTAAAAAAGGGGAAACTACATATGTAGCCAAGTACAAATTGGTTGTTGTATTAAACAGCTCCATACCTACTGCTAGAAAGGTGGTGAAAGTGACATCAACTTGTTTTTCGAGTTAGTGAATCCAAGATAATTTTTATTTTAATTTTTTGAATATAATTTAAAAATTTAGTGGCAAGTTTACAAAAGAGGGATAAACCAAAAGATAAGTAAACCGCTTTAAATGTTCCCAGGTGCTATACTGTAGGTCTGGTCAGGCTCCTCAGCGGGAAGGGATACCCCGAGGCACCCCCTTCTCCCACACCTCGCCAGAACATATTCTTATAGCTCTTTCTCTTTTTATGATCACAACTAGTTGTTTCTCAGTGACTCACACCTCGGGACTCTATCCCACGCCTCGACAAGAAAAAGTTCTGTCCTGTTCACGCCTCATCTACTTGCTCTGTGACTTATTTGAAAACACACATCTGAGCTTTTAAAATGTTCCTATGTAGTCCTCTTTATGGGTGGACCAAACAAACATCTTTGTATCATTCCCAACTGGTTTTAGTACAGAAGGATTATCTAAGAATAAATGACAAATTATCTACCAAAAAAGTGATAAAGGAGCGTTTTAATGCGAGTAATGAAAATTTATCCTTTATTTTCCTTCTAACATCAAAGAATTGTTCCCATTTCTGATATTATTTGTATTAATCATATGTTACATAATTACAACCACATTTTTGTACAGTATCCACACTTAAGTCTGTTTTTGTGTTATATAGGGAGGTGTGGTTTTTATATTATTAATAGGTTTACATGAAATCAGAGATGAGATGACATGACAGTCAAGAAATCAGGGATGATAAAGCATCTTCCTGTTCATTTTATTATGCTTTCTAGTAGTTTTTGTTTACTAAGAATAAAGCCAGATGTGCTGGTAGACATCAGAAGCTCCAGTACTCAGGGGAGGAGACTGAAGAGGGTCTAGAGGCCAGCACGGGCTACATACTGAGACCCTGTCTCCAAAAGAGAAAAGTAAACCCAGAAACCAAAATAGCATAGAACTAATTTAATACAGTAATAATTTTCTGTATTATGGTACACTGTCTTCTACTAGAATGGTAAATGATCTTTGTATAGGTAGTAATATATTTATTTGATCTCTTTAGTTTTTTCTATTATGATTGGCTTGATTTCTTTAGGACCCCAAGAAGAAATACCCCTGTACATTCTAACTTTTAGAATTAGAGATTCTGAGTTGTAATGTGTTGTGACTTTGCTAGGTTTCTTCTGTTCTTTGGCAGTTTATTTGGGTCAGCATGACTTCTATATATATTCTATAAGTATTAGGTAGCTCTTGACTTTTTTCTGACCTTTTAAGGTATTGTTTTTCCTGATTTTTTTCCCCTTGTATACTTTGAACTATTCTGCCAGAAATTATTTCAGACATTTTCCTTCCTGGTTTCTCCTTAAGGAGTTTGTTTGAGTTATTGTTTTTTTTAGTTACGCTAATATTACTTTATATAATTGTTTTTTATTATTTTTCAATTATGTATATATGTCTGTATGCACATGACTGCAGTTACTCCCAGAGGCCAGTGGATCCCCAGGAGATGCATTTATTGGTGGGTGGTTGTGAGTAGTCTGATGTATGCTGGGAATCACTTGGGTGTTCTAGAAGAACAGTTTGTGCTCTTAAACACTGCGCCATCTCTCCAGCCTCTAGTTCATGTAACACTAATACTTGTGCTTTTTGTTCTTGTATATCTTATTTTCCTCAGTTCTCCATCCCTCCCCCTTCCTTTGCATATTTGTACTACTGGGGCTTGAGTCTGGGACCTCATGCTGTGGAGGCAAGTGCTTTACCGTGGAACTGTATTCTTAGCTTCTTTTAAAAATTCATTTTTGGACAAGGTCTTGGTTAAGTTGTCCAGGACAGCAGTCGTCAAGCCTTAGTTTCCCTAGTATCTGGGATCCCATGTGTGGACGCTATGCCCAGCTCATGTTTACAGTTTATGCTTTTCCTGCTTACATTTACTCACTGCATGTGCTACAGAGAATCTAAAAGCGAAATGTTTAAAACTCAAGAGAGTCACTCACTAGCCATACCTGCCCCAGCATTTCCAAACAGATACTTGGGCTGCCCAAGTAGCCAAAGCTAGGAACTTGTGCCTTCAATGCTGAGCCCATGGAATCTATCATTAAGCCCTCTTTACTGCTTCTAAAAATGGTCAAAGTTCAAAACATTATTTACTTTAGAAGCCTTATAGCTGAGCGTCCAGAAGGCTTTAGTGTAGCAACTCTCAAAACAGTTACTGCCCTGAGTGAAGTACCAGTTTGGTTTTAGTCTTCCCTGCCTAAATCTATAGTAATGAGTTCCCTATCTTGTGTATCCAAAGATTATACCTTGCTTGATGATTCTGGAAGAAAGGCTTGGTGACTGCTTACCTTTCTAGTCTTGTTTCCTGTCTTCTCAGTCTTCCATTTTCCTAGTATCCCTCCATACTTTTTCCTTGCCAGACCTTCTTGCTGTGTTGTTTCTAATCCATGGTTGCTCAGGCTGTTCAGCCTTCCTCATCCTGACATACTCTTATTCATTTGTCCCTTACACTAAGTATGGGATGACTTTATTAAGGAGAACTATATTCCTTGAGGACAGAGCAGGTGCCTCTGCTCTGTGGTGGGTCTGTCTCTCTTAAATATATAAAGTCGAGAGTGTGCTTTCTCTTGTTACATAACCACTTCGCAGTTGTGCACAGTAGTGCATGCCTGTAGTTCTAGCTGCTTGGGCTCTGAGGTGAGCAGACTGCTTGAGCCTAGACATTTGAGGCTCCTCTGGGCAGCATGACAGGAATATCACCTCTAAAAAAGGCTCTTGATGTCACTTTATTTTCTATGTTTTGTTTATTTCTTTGCTTCTCTGTAAAACAAAGCCCATTAAAAGATTTGTCTGCATATGCGGGCTCTCACTCTTCTCTATTTTCTCTTGAATTATTCTCTTGAGTCATTTTGGCTTTTATTCTCCAATACTGTACTTTTAATTTTTATTTTGCCCCTTTCAATTGTTGTTCTGACCAAGATCATTAATGTTGTCTAGATTGCTGTTCCCAGTGGCCATTTCTGTCTCTTACCTTATTCACTCTGAGTAGCATCAGTCACCCCATATTCCTGAGAAGTACCCTTCATACAGCTTCCAGGATATAACCTCTCGTGGTATTTTTCATACTTGTTTATTATTTTCCTAGTTTCTTACTTGGATCTTCAGCTCTCTAACCCTTAAACTTTGAGTTGTCTCAAGGTTGGACCTCTTGTTCATCTGTACTTGCTCTCACAGTGATTTCATCAGTTTTTGACTTTAAATTCTGTTTATATTATGATAAAAACGAAATTTCCAGTGCTGTTGTTAAAAGATTAATATTATACCTTTTCGTTTTTGTAATATTTTTTCAAGGGTAGAGATCCTGGAGACCATAGGTATATCAATGTTCTTGGTTTAAATTACTCCTAGGTTAAAAAGTTCCAAACAGAACCAGTTGGTTGCTAAAGCATTTCTATTCAGAAATTAGTTCTGTAATCTTTTTTTTTTTTTCGTTTTTTTTCGAGACAGGGTTTCTCTGTATAGCCCTGGCTGTCCTGGAACTCACTCTGTAGACCAGGCTGGCCTCAAACTCAGAAGTCCGCCTGCCTCTGCCTCCCAAGTGCTGGGATCAAAGGCGTGTGCCACCACCTCCCGAGTTCTGTAATCTTAAAGAGAAGAAAAAAAACAGTTGCAGTGAAAATTCTTATTTATGTATTTATGTAGTTATTTATTAATTATTCACTTTACTTCCTGCTCACTTTACCACTGCTCCCCCCCATCACCCCTTCCCACAGTCCTTCCTCCTTCCCCCCTCTCCTTTTCCTCAGAGTCAGTACCCTCATGCCCCCATCATCTCCCCCCAATATCAAGTCTCTGTAAGGCTAGGCACTTATTCTCCCATTGAGGCCAGACAAGGCAGCCCAGCTAGTAGAACATGACCCACGTACATGCAACAGCTTTTGGGGTACCCCCAACTCCAGTTGTTTAGGACCCACATGAAGACCAAGTTGCACATCTGCTCCTTGTGTGTGGGGAAGCCTACAGGTTCCAGCCTATGTATGTTCTTTGGTTGGTGGCTCAGTCTCTGAGAGCTCCAAGGGTCCAGGTTAGTTGACTCTATTAGTCTTCCTGTGGCGTTCCTATCTTCTTAGGACCTGAAATCCTTCCCCCTGTCTTTCTGTAAGAGTCCCCAAGCTCCACCCACTATTTGGGTGTCTGTATCTGTCAGAGTGAGCTGATGGGTGGAACCTCTCAGAGGATAGCCTGTCTGTGTTGTTCAGGATCCACAGATCTGATGAGGTGGGTGAAGAGAAGGGGGGGTAGGAGTGAGGGGACAATGAGGTTAACTCTGGGATAGCAGGCTGCTTAGGCCAGCTTAGCTTTTGCTCCAGAGGACTCAACTAGCAGGGAAGATCCTGTGAAAACTCTTAAATTTTAAAAGTCAGTGATTTTATTCTTGAAGGAAGTAACTTTACTTCTGAACGCTGTTTTTGTGTGAAATGTGATGGATGACAAGCTTACTGTTGCTAACTTTTTATTTTCATATTTTTAGGTTTTCTTCATATGTACATATTTCATTTAATTTATTTATATACTTTATATCCTGATTGCAGCCGCCTACCTCCTCTCTTCCCAGCCCCATCCTTACACTTCCCCTATTCCTTCCTCCCCGTCTCCTTAGAGAAGGGGACGCTCTCCCATGGGTACTAACCTGCCCTGGCACCATGAGTAAGCATACCCTCCCACTGAGGCCAGGTAAGGCAGCCTAGCTAGGGGAAAGGGATCCGAAGGCAGGCAACAGAGTCAGACAGTACCATTCCAGTTGTTAGGGGACCCACATGAAGACCCAGTTGCACATCTGTTATATTTGTGTGGCGTGCCAACCCTGTCCGCCAGGAATTAAGACACGACACAACTGGTTCCTTCTCTTAGCGGTTTACTCAGGATACTTTACAGTCAGCATTGTAGAGAGGTGAGCCCGCGATCCCTACTCAGGCACAGCTTATATCCTAGTAGGAGCCCATGAACTCATGCCACGTGTCATCTTCCCATAGGCCAGGGAAGATCATGCCACTCAGAAGCACAACCTACAAGCCAAATCAGGTGTTGTCTATCTCAGAGATCTTAGCCAGCCGTCCCCATCTTTAGGGCGCGGTTTGGATGGCTCTCTACATATCTGTTATACATGTGCCTCCGTCCAGCCCACGCATGCTCTTTGGTTGATGTTTCAGACTCTGAGCTCCTATGGGCTCAGGTTAGTGTAGGTTGTCTTGTGGAGTCCTTGACACCTCCAGTTCCCTCAATCCCACTTTTCCACAAGGCTCCTTGAGCTCAGCCTATTGTTTGGCTATGGGTCTACGCATCTGTTTTCATCAGCTGCTGGATAAAGCCTCTCAGGAGACAGTTATGCTAAGCTCCCATCTGCAAGCACAGCAGAGTGTCATTAGTAGTGTCAGGGGTTGGCTCTCTCTCGGGGTAGGTCTTAAGTTTATCCAGTCATTGGTTGGCCATTCCCTCATCTCTGTTCCATCTTTATCCTGCACATCTTGTAGGCAGGACAGATTTTGGGTTGAAGGCTTTGTGGGTGGGTTGGTGTCTCCCTCCTTCTACTGGAAGCTACAAGAAGTGGCCACTTAGCTGTAGCTGCTAGGAGTCATCCCCATAGACTCCTAGAGCCTCCCCTGTCCAAGGTCTCTGGCTTGTCCCAGAGATGCCCCCCCCCCCCCAATTTCTGAGTTGCTTCCCATCTCCCCATCCCCATCCACTCCCGCTCCACTCCCCATCCCTTCTTCCACCCAGATTCTGCTCCCCATCCATGCATGTCTAATATCTATTTTATTTCCCCTTCTGAATGAGAGTCAAGCTTCTTACCATGCACCCTCTTTGATACTTAGCTTCTCACTCAGGATGATACTTTCTAGTTCCGTCCATTTTTCTGTCCTTTTTTTTTTTTTTTTTAATAGCTGAGTAGTATTCCATTATATAAATGTACCACATTTTCTTTATCCATTCTTTGGTTAAGGGATATCTACGTTGTTTCCAGTTTCTGGCTGTTTTCAACTTACTGAATTTCTCCCATAGGCTTTTGACCTATGGTGCCAGACATGTATTCTCATCCATAGAGTTGCTTCAGATATAATCAGAAAGCAGTTGGTTACCCTCAGAACTTATCTTGCCAGGCAGCTCAGTATAGAAGCAGGAAAAATCTATAGGTATATATGATTATTCTAGCATTATGGTGGTGGCTATCCAAGAGCAAATACAATTTGTAGTATTTTGGGAGCCTGAAAGTGACCTGGCCAATCAATCACAGGGAAGTATCCCACACCCAGCATTGGAATTTTGGTGTGAAAACCTCTGACTTCAGGGAGCAGGCTTGCCCACCATGTGGAGTGCTTCTTTCCTTTTTCCTTCTTTACATCTATGAAGTAGTAGGTTCCTAAGAGTTTTTCATACATTCTTGGTTTTGATTGATCCTCTCCTTCAATCCCACATTTCTTCTAATTCTCTATTCCTGCTTTCCTCTTTAAACCTTTACTCCTCCCTAGTATTCTCCTCTCTATCTTCCTCCTCCTTTCAGCTCCCCCTGCTCCGTGTCTGCTTTCTTACTACCTGGCCTCTACTGACACTCACTGCCACCTAAACACAGCTAGCTAAAAATTTGAGTCCAAGGTTCAGGTCTGAGAGAGAACACCCAGTGTTTGTCTTTCTGGGTATGGTTTACCTCACTCAGAGGTATTTTCCAGTTCCATTAGCTTTCCTACAAATTTCACTTTTCTTTAATGCTGTGTACAATTCCATTATGTAAGTGGTTTGTGATAGTCATGTATTAATTCTCTAATTAGTGGTTGCTGGCTAAATTCATGACCAGAAATGCTCAGGAAGTGGTAGGTAAACAATAGGAGAAGTCTAGGCTCTAAGTATTATATTACTATATGAATCAGTTAAATATTTAAAGTATTTATTTAATACTTATTTAGTATTTATTTTTCTAGAGGCAGGGCTTCTCTGTGTAGCCCTGGCTGTCCTGGAACTTGCTCTGTAGAGCAGGTGGGCCTCAAACTCAGAGATCCACCTGCCTCTATCTCCTAAGTGCTGGGATTAAAGTTGTATGCTACCACCATTTTGCAAAGGACTGGTGCATGGGCTGGGAAATGAACTCAGTATGCATTTTAATAAGATTCAGGACATGACTGATTCTACTCTTTAAGGAATTTTTAGTAGTTGTGAAGAGGTTTTATTTGATGTTCTTACTTTTTTGTATAACTTTGGGCATAGCATTTAACTACTATCTTTGCTCAAATAAGATATTGCTTAATCATGATATGCATGAGTTTAGAGGAGGTAATGAATATAAAGGAGCTAGTGTAGTGTAGGCTCTGGTATAAGCAGATACTATGTTGTGGACATAGAAATGGAAAAACCTAAATTAATTATGCCTGTGTGTCAGGTAGCTGGTATGAGCTAGTGTGTGTATTTTTGAAAGACATTTTAAACTCTGCCTTTTCAGATGGTTTTGCAGCAGAAGGTCTGATGGTTTTATTTTCACCATTACTACTGTAGCTCTGCCCACTGGCCAGATTGTCAGCCTTCTCTTACTCACATATCATAAAACATCATTCCCATTTCATAGAGGCTTGAGAGAAACAGAAGAAGCAGTAACATTTCCAGACATGAATGTGCACGTACATGCACATTCACTCTCCATGGCTCATATGGCGGCTTTTTTTTCTACTGTGTGTGTTCCAGGGATCAAACTCTGGTTTCAGACTTGATGACAAGTACCTTTAACATGCTGATCCAGCCTACTGGACCAGAAATCAAAAAACATTTCATGGTGTTGTGTACATTTTATTTGAACATTCAGGAGGCAGAAGCAGGTAGATCTCTTTAAGTTTGAGGCCAACCACAGGTTCTGTAGTGAGATCTTTCTCAAAACAAACAAATGAGTAAAATTAGTTAAAATTGTACAACTTCTCCAACTTGGGTCTCAAAATTTTCCTAGGGGAAATGTTTAGTATGTGTGCTTAGGCTCTAAGTGCAGGTAGAAATTAAACATGATACTGTTACTGAATTTCAGTTTAAGAATGTAAAACAATTAGTGAGAAGTGGGTATCATGGAGGATGTCTTTATCTGAATGCCCAAATCATATGGTAGCAGAAAATCAGAAGCCTTTGCCCTTAAATCTTATAAGGAGTTTATTTTCTTTAGCCCAAATAGTCACTTGCCAAGAAAAAAATAGTCATTTCTTAGATAAAATCATTTTTCCATGAATTCTATTATTTTTATTTCCATTAAGTCACTGAAAATAAGTTTACCTTTTTTTTAAAGAAAAAAGTATCTGTTCTCAGGGCTTTGACCATTTACATATTGACAGAGGAATTCTTTAAAGATTATAATTTATTTAGAAAAAGAAATGTATATAAACTCTAAGTGTGTGTTTTCTAAGAAAGGACTAAACTATTGGTGGCAAGAGTGAGTAAGTCCTGATCTCCCCATTTCTGGTGACTGACTGCTGCTATGTCATCATCTGGTAACAGACTGCTGCTATGTCATCAGAGATGTTAGAGTAATTTTCCTAAACCATTCTTTTAAAAATTCGTAAGGTTGTTGGGAAAGTAGCAGAAAAGTTAGCAACAAATGCAATAGAAAATCTCTTGTCACTGTCATCATTCCAGGCACCAGTAGAGACCCAGGGATAGGACATAGCCCCGTCCGGTATTGGTGTCAAGACTTTGTATGCTGGAGTCTCCCATGTTTGAGCCAGTTATTAGGCCAAGTAAAAGCTGTCCTGATGCTCTGAGTGGGTAGTGTCTCCAGTTTCACTTTGCATGGTGGTCTTGCTGTCCACTCTCTGTCCATCAGGTGTCTACAAAACACCTAGAGGGCAAGGAGGAGGGGTCAGGTTGCCATCTACCACATAGGCTTCTGGAGCAGCCACAGAAGGAAGACTGTGCCATAGGAGGATGTGACTGGGGCTGACGGGATACTTGCAAAACTAGGCCAGAATAAAGCCCGTAAAGTGGAGTCCTGCTTCTACCTCTTTCTTTGAGGAAACTTCCCGGCTCTGGTACAGGACGCTCAGTGAGACTGGTTTCAGCAGCCAGGAGACCAAGAAGCTGTGAGAAGGAAGATGTGTTCCAAAGCCCCAGGGATTGACAAGGACAGGAGCAGACCTTCCATACATGGAGGAAAAAGGCTTTCGGTGCCCTTCCCTGCAGTAGCAACATCCAGGGAGCAGACCTTCCATACATGGGGAAAAGGGCTTTCGGTATCCTTCCCTGCAGTAGCAATGTCCAGGACACAGGCAGCCCACAATACAGGGTCCTAAACCAAATCTTAAACAAATCTTTTGTGTCTCAACTTCCTTGTCTAATGCCAAGGTCCTCCTTTGCATTCCGTCTTGGATTTCTGCCCCTGTCCTTCAGGTTTTTGTTATTCTTTAGGGCTGGGTCATAACCATATATAAATGTACCTGTTCTTCTGCTCCTGCTCCTGCTCCTCCTCCTCCTCTTCCTCTTCCTTCTCCTCCTTCTGGTTCAGTCACCACCCTCATATATAAGTGTGACTTAGAAACAATTACGCCAACCTGAATTTCACATTAGTCTTGTAGAACTTAGCTATTTGATTCATACACTCTTGATTTATGTATAGTGTTCCTAAATATGTGATTTTTCTGCATAGTTGGGTGCTTAGTAAGTATTGACCTAACCATGAATTTGTGATTGAAATAATTCAATTTCTAACTTGCTTTCAAGAAAATTTAATAATTTTATGAGATTTTATGAGAAGCTTTGAATTAAATATCAGAGAATGCTTAGTTTAAGAAGAAGGTAGGCAAACATTGTGGTGTCTGTTTTGGAATTATAGTGTCACATCAGCAATAGCTATGAGAGTGTTACAATCTGTTTAATATGCTCGGGTCTTAGTGTTTTAATCTATAAAATAGAGATGTTAATATCTTCCTGATAGTCTTATTATGAGGACCGGAAGTGATGTCAAATATCTGTGCATCACAGGCAGGTCTGTAGGTGGCAGCTATTAATGTTTTAATGATGTTGCACAGTCCTTAATTTACAAGTCTTTTACCTTCTTGCTAAAATTTATTCGTAGGTATTTTATTCTTTTATATTCTTTTAAATGGAAGTGCTTTGTTAATTTCTATTTTGGGGTGCCCATTGCTAGCATGTAGAAACATAGCTGCTGGGCTAGGGGTGCAGCTGAATGGTAGAACATTTGCCTTGGGTAACAACGGTCTAGGATCCATCTCTAAACCAACAAAAGGGGGGATGGAAAGGGCTGTAATTGAGAAACACCATTGCTCTTCCTGTGCCAACTTTATATGCTGAAATTTTGTTGAGTTTACTAGCTTGAATGGTGTTTGGTGTATTCTGTGGGGTTTCTAGATAGAAGATTATATCATCTCTGAATGGATATATTTTATCTTTCCCTTTTCAGTTTTATTGTTTTTTTTGTCAATGGCTAAAACTTCAGTATAATGTTGAGTAATAAAATAATGGTAGAACTAGGTGTCCTTATATTCCTGATCTTACGGGAGAAACTGCTATTCTTTAAATTTTTAAAAATATGACACCGTATACATATATATCATTTCCTTTGTTCATATTTATCCCTTCCCCACCCACGGGTACTTTTCTTCCCTGCAAATAGTCCCTTTCTGCTTTATTACACATGCATTACACATGCTTTACACATGCATTATACATACATTATACATACATTATATGTAAGAGGAAGCATGTTGTCTTTCTCCTCCTCTTGTTCACTCTACCTCTTTACTGTAGTATATTGCTTACTTTTCTTGTTGCTGTAATGACAAGCCCGACAGAGAGATTTAAGAAAGGAAGGAAGGGTTATTTGTAGTCACAGACTGAGAGTATAGTCTATCATTGAGGAGAGAGCATGGTGGGGACATACAGCAGTTATCACACAGTATCTGTAATCAGCAAGCAGAGAGAAATGAACTCTGGTGCTCAGCTTGGTTTCTTCTTGATCGGAGACCCCAGCCCATGGAATAATGTACCTACACTTAGGGTCAGTCTTTCTACACAATATAAAACTCCTTCATAGACATTCCCAGAAGTTTGTTTCCAGGGTGATGTCTCAAAGTTGATAATCAAGAAGCACCATTATAGGTGCCCTTTTCCCTGTATAACTCCCGTTTTTAATTGGATGGTTTCCACACACACTACCACTCAGACAAGAAGCAAAGAGGTGAATCCTGGTGTTCATTTTATTTCTATTTCTTCTTCTTTTCAGCCCAGCACCACTAGCCTATGAGATGATTTGCCCACTTTCAGAGTGAGTCTTCTTTCATTTAAACCGCCCTGGAAATACTGTCCCAGACATATCTGGAGATATGTCTCATAGATGATTCTAAATCTAGTCAAGTTGACAGTAAATTAACCAGCATAAAGTGTGCTCTGTATGTGAAAGAAAACATATGATGTTTATCTTTCTGATGTAGCTTACTTTGTTTATTATGATGATCTCCCAGTTCAGATTTTTTTAAAAAATTACATATGTCAGAGTTTTATTCCTTTTTGTGGTTGAGTAACATACCACTGTGTATATATACCATATTTTCATTGTTCATTCATCTTTTTAAAATTTTTTTATTTGTTTATGTGTATAAGTATTTTGCCTGCTTGTATGTAAGTGTATCATGTGTGTACAGTGCTTACCGAGTCCAGAAGTGGGCATTAGCTCCCTAAGAACTGAAGTTACAGACAGTTGTGAGCTGCTGTGTGGGTGATGGGAACAGAACCCGAGTCTATGGTAAGCAACCAGTGCTTTTAACTGCTGAACAGTCTCTCCAGTTGTCGGTTTATTTCTTGATTGGCACTTAGGCTGGTTGTGTATCTAAGCTGCAGAGGAAAACAAAGAAGCACTTGAAGATGTAGGCACAGGCTAGGAATGAAAGGCCTCTAATAGTTCAGGTAACAGCAAGAATTGATAATGGGTTGTCCGAAAAAAACGATAAATGGCAAACCCTTTATTTTAAAGTGTTTTAAATTTTAGTTAGTACAGAGTCACTGAGGTAAGGTCTTAAAGGTAAAGGTGAGAAGACAGGTATCCAGCTATCCCAGCACCAAGTGCTGAAGAGACTTGTCTTTTCTCCAAAGCTTTCTTGGACACCTTTGTTAAAATTTAGTTGGCTATAGACACATGGGCTTATTTCTGGGCCCTCTCTTCTGTTAGTCCATGTGACTATCTTTTGCTAGTGTGGTGCTATGTTTGTTATTGGGTCTTTGTAATATAATTGAGGTCAGGTATTGGGATACATGTAGTATTGCTTTCTTCATATGATTGTTTTGTCTGTTCAGGAACATTTGTACTTAAATCTGAGTTTCCTAATTTTTTTGTTTTCAAGTTCTATTTAGAATACCTCTGAAATTTGGTCTTGATTGCACTTACCTATAGATTATGTTCATTACTGCAGCCATGTTCACGGTGTTTTTCTATGAATCTGAGTTTGAGAAATCTTTCTATCTTCTATTTTCTTCAGTATCTTTAGTGTTTTTAAACATTTGTTTTTAAAATTATGCACATACATGTGTCTGCTTATGTGTGGATTTGTGCCTCTGTGTGGTGTCCTGAGAGACCAGAAGAGGATTCCCTGGAGTTGGAGTTAGAGGAGGTTGTGATCTGCCTGTTAGTTCTGGAAACCTAACTTGGGTCCTCTACAAGAGTGGTTTGCATTCTTAACCATTGAGGCATCTCTCTGGCCCCTTTCGGCCCCTTCCAGTATTTCGCAATTTTTACTGCAGTTCTTTTACTTCTGTGGCTAGGCTTATTGTCAGGTACTTTATTCAGTGGGAAGATGTTATGTGGATTTTCCCCTCTGATTTCTTTCTCAACGTGTTTGTTACAGGGACATAGAAAAGTGGCTGGCCTTTGTGCTAACTTTGTATCATGTTACTTTGCTGAAATTGTTTGAGATCTAAGTTTTCTGATGGAGTCTGAGGGGACTTTTAAGTCTAAGATCATGCCATCTGCAAACAGGGATAGTTTGCCTTCATTTCTTAGCTCTTGAAGACTTTAAGAGCTGTTTTAACAAATATAGAGAGAGTGGATACCCTTATCTAATTGTTCATTTCAAGGAAGTACTCTCACTTTTCTCCTGTAACAGTGTTGGTTACATGGTTGGTGGATGGGAGTGTTTATTATGTTGAGATATAGTACTCCTACTTCTGGGGTTTTTATTGCAAAGAGATGTTGAGCTTTGTCAAAGGTCTTTGAGGATCTATTAAGTTATGTGATTTTTGTTTAATTTTTGAGATCATGAGCTAGATTAATATTGATTTGTATGCGTTGACCCATCCTGTCATCCCAGAAATAAAGTCCATTTGGTCTTGGTATATGGTCTTTGAAATATGTTGTTGAATTTAGTTTGTAATTATTTTATTGAGTATTTAAACTTTTTATTTATAGTACATGTATATGTGTGAGTACATGCCTGCCTTATGTGTGTGGAGTCAGTTCTTTTCCACCTTTTTGTAGGTTCTGGGAATTAAACTCAGGTTTCAGGCTGGTGGAAAGCACTATTTTTTTTTTTAACTTATTTCCTGTGCATTGATACTTTGACTGCAGGTATGTCTGTGTACCAGAACCCCTGGAGCTAGTCACAGACAGTTGTGAGCTGCCGTGAGGGTGCTGGAATTTGAACCCAGGTCCTCTGGAAGAATAGCCAGTGCCCTTAACTGCTGAGCCATCTCTCCATCTGTACTTTACAGTTTTTAAAAATTATTTTATTTTATTTTTTAATGCATATGGGTGTTTTGCCTGCATGTAAGTCTGTCCACCATGTACATACTTTGTGCCTGAGGAAGCTAGCAGAGGGTTTCAAATATCCTGGAACTGGAGTTACAGATGGTTGAGAGCTGCAGTGTGGATCCTGGAAATTAAACTCAGGTCCTCTAAAGAGTACCTAGTAGTACTCTTTAATTGCTGAGCCATCTCTCCAGCCCCCGGAAAGCATCTTTACCTGCTGAGCCATTTTACTGGCTCTTTATTGAAAATTGTTACATCTATGTTTCTGGGAGTTTGGTCTCTGGTTTTCTTCTCTGTCTGTCTGTCTCTGTCTGTCTCTGTCTCTGTCTCTCTCTGTGTCTTTTTCTGGTTTTTGGTATTGAGGTACTAATAGCTTTATAGATGGAGTTTGTAGTATCCTTTCCCATTGTATTTTATGGAATAGGAATAGGAACACTGGTGTCAGGTCTTCTTTAGTGGTCCAGTAGAACCCAGCAGTGAATCTGTACCCTCCTGGACTTTTGTTATTGTTGAGAGACTGTTGAAGAATCTGTTATTTGTTATAGATATATTTAGGCTATTTATTTCCTCTTGATTTAAGTTTTTGGTAGGTCTTGTTTATAGAAATTTTCTCATGTCTAGATTTTCTATCAGTTTAGGATATGTTTTTAATATTCTGTATTGATTCTGTCTATTATTTATATATCTGTATGAAATCTCTGTGCCCATGTGTATAGTATCTCTGTGTGTACATGTGTGTGAACAAGAACAAGTGCTTGTATATGTATGTGCATGTTAGAAGTTGATATGGGGGGGTCTTCCTCATTCACTCCACCTTATTTTTAAAATATTTTAAAAGTGTTTTGCTTACACGCTCACACACACATACACACACGAGCGCACACACACACACACCCCATGTGTGTACCTTGTGTCCTTGGAGGCTAGAAGAGGACACAAGATTACCTTGGAACTGGAGTTACAGGTAGTTATGAGTTACTATGGGGGTGCCCTACCCATTTGCCTTGTTTGTTTGTCTAGACAGGATCTCAAGATCTCCCCATGTAATCTTGGCTGGCCTGGAACTCACTGTAGAAACCAGGCTGGCCTTGAACTCACAGACTGTCTGCTACTGCCTGAGTGCTGAGATTAAAAGCATTAGCCACCATACCCAACATTATTTTTTGAGATGTG
Source organism: Montemys delectorum (assembly GCA_019843815.1). Lineage (NCBI taxonomy): Eukaryota > Metazoa > Chordata > Mammalia > Rodentia > Muridae > Montemys > Montemys delectorum. The sequence continues at coordinate 10,093 of JADRCD010218182.1, read as the reverse complement.
TCTTTCACTGAGCCTAAGCAAATTCCAGGAATTCTCCTGGATTCCCAACACTGGGATCACAGTGTGTGTATGTGTGTGCATGTGTGCATGTGTGCATTGGTTTCTCTCCTCCTTTTTCCCTCATTGTGTTATTTCCCCCTTCCTTTCCTTTTTTCTCTTTTGTTCTTTTCCTTTGCCTGCCTTCCCCCAACTGATATATGCCTTTGTGTGTGTGTGAGAGTGCACATGTGCACATGATGGGCTGGTGGTATATTCACACTTGTGTTGCACCTATGCAGTTGAAAACCAGGGTAGGATGTTGGTGTTTTCTCTCACTTCTGCCTTATTCATTTGCAATAGGTCTCTCCTTGAGCAAAGAGTTTACTATTTTAGTTAATTAATCATTCAGTTAATTAATGAATTTGGATAGGCTGATGGCCAGCAAGTCCCAGTAAGCCTCTGTCCTTTTTCTCCAGCACTAAGGTTTTAGGCGTGCGTGGTTTCACCAGTGTAGCCATGATGTTGGAACTCCAAAGTCAGTCCGCATGCTTGCTGCATGCAAGCGTGTTAGTGATTGAGACATCTCTCGAGCTTTGATCCTGTAGAGTTTGTTGATTTCACTGCTATTTATCTTAAGATCCCTCTTTTCCTCTTTAATTTTGTTAGTTTTCTCTTTTATCAGTTTGGTTAGGGGATTTGTTAGTCTTATGTAAGTAAGTAAATGTGTATGTATGAGTGTGTGAGAAGCATGTGTGTGTGCATTGCCTTCCATTATCACTCATCTCATTTATTCAATTAATTTATTTATACAGACTTTATTTATTTATTTATTTATTTATTTATTAATTATTGTATGTGCACATGATATGTGAATGTTTGGCTGTGCCACACCTCATGTCTAGAAGTCAGTTCAATGTTGGCATTGGCTCGCTTCCTATATCTTTCTCTACTTTCTTTCTTTCTTTCTTTCTTTTTTTTTTTTTTTTTTTTTTTGGTTTTTCCAGAGAGGGTTTCTCTGTGTAGCCCTGGCTGTCCTGGAACTCACTCTGTAGACCAGGCTGGCCTTGAACTCAGAAATCTTCCTGCCTCTGCCTCCCAAGTGCTGGGATTAAAGACATGTGCCACTACTGCCCGGCATCTTTCTCTACTTTTATTTAGTTTTATTTCTTTAATTTTTCTTTTTTAAACTTGAGGTTTGGAGATTCAGTTCATCAATCAAAGCACTTGTTGCTTTTTCAGAGGACCAGGTCCACAAACTGTCATAACTCTAATTTCAGGGGATCTGATACCTTCTCCTGACTTGCACTAAATACCCATGTGATGTACACATAAAAATCTAAAAATGATTTTTAAATTGCATTTTACTGTGTATGTGTTTAGGCAGAAGCTGTGAGATATATATTGAGGTCAGAGGACAGTTTGTTGGTTTTCTCCTACCATGTAGGCCTGGGAGCAGACCTTCAGGGTTGGTGGCAAGCATCTTTTATTCACTGAGTTATCCCTGCCAGCCCACTCAATCTTTGTTCTTTGAGATGGGGTCTTTCACTGAACCAGGAGCTCACTGGTTGAACTAGACTGCCTGGCTGGTGCCTTCAGGATCTTTCTGTCTCTTTCCCCCTGCTGGCTCTATGTATGGTTGCTCAGGTTCTTTGTACACTAGTGGCCTCTGCTGGCCACAGTTAACATTATAGTCTATGGGTGTCAAGAGTCCTAGTTTAGATGCCCAAGTTAGTTTATGCTTCAGGAAGGGGTTGTGTCTCAAGTGCATTGGAAGTCTGGTCATCAAGAGCAGCACAGATCTTAGACTTGTCACTGTGTTCTAACAATCTGTTAAGTAGCATTGTGGGTATAGCTGCTCTGATATTTCTAGGAGATACATTCTCAGAGTAAATTTCAGGTTTGCCTGGTTTTTATAGTCTTTACACCCTCCCTTCTGCTCTGATCCCTGAGCCTTATGTGGAAGAATTGTATTGTAAATGTATCAGTTGGAACTGGGCACCACATGATCTCTTGCTTTCTGTACTTGATGTTTTCTGGAATGGTCTCTCTGTTTGTTACAAAGAGAAGTTTTTTTTTTTTTCGATGAGGTTTGTAAACTACACTTATGGGTATAAGGATAAATATTTAGAGTTTTGTTGGAGTTTTGTTGGTTTAGTGAAGTGACAATTGTAGGTTCTCTTCCAAGATCCACTTCACTATCCCTGCCTTGATAGTTGGCTAGGTTTCCAATATCTGGCATGATTTCCTTCTTGTTGAGGAGTTCTTTTATTTATTTATTTATTTTAACAACTTTTTAAAAAAAAGATTTACTTATTTTGTTTATGAATATACTGTTGCTGTCTTCAGACACACTAGAAGAGGGTAACAGATCCCATGGTTATGAGCTACCATGTAGTTGCTGGGAATTGAACTCAGGACCTCTGGAAGAGTAGTCAGTGCTCTTAACCACTGAGCCATCTCTCCAACCCCTCTTGAGCAGTTCTTAAGTGCATTTAAAGAGCTGTTGGTTACCACCAACTCATGCAGCAACCCGTGGGGTTATCATGCCATGCTGATCATTATTCTGGTTCATAGGTGTCATAGTGGCTGCCCAGACAAGACCTGAACAACAATAATACCACCAGACATGCTAACATGGAAGGGGACAGCTCAGGGAGCCTCAACTATAGACAAGAAACTATAAGCAACTAAGGAATACTGAAAGCAGGAGAAATAATCTTCCCTAGAGAAGAGATCCAGTTTGGTGATCCAGTACCCATATACTGAAATCATATACATACAAGTAACATTATACGGATAGAACATGTTGTATTTATATATTAATTAACACACACACACACACACACACACACACACACACACACTACCACCATGACCAATTAAAGAAAAAAGCCATAAATTAGAAAGCAAAGAGGGATATGGGTAGGGCCAGGGGAAGGGTGAAATGATGTAAATATATTACAGATTAAGACATAAAATATTATGAAAAATAAAAACATCTTAAAAGAAGCCGTCTATTGCTGGGCAGTGGTGGTACATGCCTTTAATCCCAGCACTTGGGAGGCAGAGGCAGGTGGATTTCTGAGTTCCAGGCCAGCCTGGTCTACAGAGTGAGTTCCAGGACAGCCAGGCTACACAGAGAAACCCTGTCTCGAAAAACCAAAATGGGTAGGGCCAGGAAAAAAAAAAAAAAACAAAAAACAAAAAACAAAACAAAACAAAAAAAAAACAAAAAAAACCCCATCTATTAAATAGTGTTGGGTGTGGTGGCTCATGCTTTTAATTCCAGCACTTGGGAGGCTCAGGCAGGTGGAGCTCAGTGAACCTGAGGCCAGCTAAAGCTATGTGGTGAGTTCATCTCAACAATACAACAATTAAATCTGTTAAAGCTAAATGACTTCCAATGCACTTGAGACGCAACCCCTTCTTGAAGGGGTTCTAAACTAGAACTCTGGACAGCCCACAGACTGTGATGTTAACTGTGACTAAGTTCTGTTTAAGGGAATCTGTGGATGTACAATGGTCCACTGGAGTTTCAGAGTGTTTAATGTCTGATTTTTACAACCTTTCTACACTTGATTCTTTGTCACTTTAGAAATTTGTATGTGACTATGGGTATGTAAGCATCTAGAATCAATATGTAAATCAAAACATTTCCTTGGAATGAATAATAAAATTAATTTATAATAAGTCTGATATATATAGTTTATATATATAATTTTGATATTTATTGGATGAAAGCAAAATTATATAATAGTAACATGTCTATGGTTGTTTATTTTTATGTATTATGTCTGAATATTTGATCATGTAAGACTTACAAATCTTCAGGATTTTTTACAGAATGGTTCAGTATTTTGATTTTACAATCAACAATAGAATACCTCTTATAAATATATAGGACAAAATAGCAGAAATATGTTTAAGGTTATTTCATAAATCATTGAGAAAGTTTTGTCCTATTCCCAAGGCAAAATAACATATTTTTATGAAGTTGAAATCAGCAATACAAACAATTTTTAAAAAATCAAACTTTTTAACCTAATATACTCCAAAGATATACAAATTTGATGCTTCCATGTTAAGAAATGGCAGTAGTAAAATACTTAAAGTCTTTGTTCTCTATAATTAAACAATTGTGTTTCAATGAGGGCGAGCTATTTATACGAGGAGCTCCTCCTACACTGGTCTTGAACACAAACCAAGGGTTTCTGGCAGTGTATAGTAGCTTTGCATGGTGTGATGGCATGTCAGTACAAAGAACCAAGGCTGCCATGAAATCATGTGCCATGGGAGCAAGTGCTGCCAGAAACACTCCAGATTCATTCATAGTTATTTTTTTAAATTAATTTTTGGTTACATTTTCAGAAAGCTTTTACTGTTGCCATGGGGATCACAACTCACAGTTTAAGAAGTTGTGCTCTAAAGCATTGAGCCTCTTGTCAGATGGGTGGTTCCAGAGGTGAATCCCCTGACTCCAGGCAGAGTTTGGAGGCATGGGAGATGATTAAGGTCAGTCCCTAGCTGTCTGTGACAGATCACTTCGCCCTGTCTGATCACTGCCTGAGTGGAGTCTTGTGTTGCCTGAACTTTTTTTCTGTGACTGCCACTGGGGCTGTAAGGTTGACATTAGCCTTGCTCTTTGTGCTTGGTACTTCTCAGGCCATCCAGGGTAACTCAGCTTTAGATAATGGGTTCTCTCAAGGTGTCCAGGCCAAACAGCCCTGGAGACACAGCCAGGGACACAGTTGGGTAACCCTGGACTTGGGGCTGTGAGAGCTGTAGGTCTATTCTTTAGGAGGATTGTCAGTCTTCCATCCTCACCAGGGCTCTTTAGCTTACTGTTGAGAGCCCCTTGTGCACCCCCCACCCCACCGTCATACCCTTGTTCTTTGTGTCTCGACATTTCTGTTTTTCAGCTCCTTTCAGCTCTCCCACTCTCTTTTTGATTCCACAGTGCTCTTCTTTTTCATTGTGATAGTGTTTGCTTTTATTATACTGGCTCTCTTCGTGCACCATGTCACACACAAATGGCTTTTATCTGCAGTTTTACCCTGAAGTTAGGTTGCTGTTCTGTTGTGTATGAAAGTTCGTTGTTGAGTTAGGAAGCTGACTGCTAATTCCACCTTCCTCTGAGTGTTTACAAGAGGAGGGGTGTTAGGTTCTGTCGAATTCCTTTTCTGCATAAATTTAAATGACTGTGAGGTTCTCTCTTTTTATTAATGCATAACATTGGTTGATTTATGTCTTCTGAGGTGGCATGTAACATTGATTACTTTTCTTATGTGGCACTGTTTGTGATAGGCACATTGCACTTTTAAAGCAGTATCAGTTAACTTTTCTAGCTTAAGCGAGTTCTGCATTTGTCCTTCATATCACTTTCAGAGAGGTTAAAATACACAATAATCTGTGATTACGGTCTGGTCTGCTCCCTCTGGAGCTAGGTGCCAAGCAAGGCTCCATTCTGGGAATGCACACTGGCGCTGTCCAGATCTCTGCCGTTCCGGAGGGCAGGCAGGCCAAGGTGAGGGACACCATAAACCTTACTGTTTTCCAGTGCCTTTTCCTCCCTCCCTCCCTCCCTCCCTTCCTTCCTGCCTTCCTTCCTTCCCTCCCCTCCCCTCCCCACTCCTTCCTTCTTTCCTTCCTTCGTTCCTTCCTTCCTTCGTGTGTGTATAATAAAATCTAGTTTCTACATGAAAGGGAACATGGAGTATTTTCTTCCTATTTCCTCTTGTTCTCTGTTTAGACCTCTCTCTGTCTCTCTCTCTCTGGATCTGTCTCTGTCTCTCTCTCTGTCTCTCTCTCACACACACACACACACACACACACACACACACACACACACACACAGGAGTATAAAGGCCTAGAGTCCCTGTTTAGGAGAAAACATTCAGTGGCTGCCTCCAGCTTCCTTTGCTCTTCCGTTACCTCATTCTTGAATGTGTTTGCGTATTTCTTTGAGTTATAGCAAGGTCGGTTCTGGAGGTGTTATTGATTTCTTTCCTTTTTTAAATGTTTCTATATGGACGGACACTGAGAACCACTACTCTGGTGCCCTGGCGGTCTGCTGCCAGCCTTTGTTTATTTCTCTGTGGTTTTATAAAAATTGCTTCCATATTGCTTTTCATTTCTATTTAGGCACTGTTTACTGTACTTAATGACACCAACCAACGTTTCTTGTAGAACCTTTTCTATTTATTTTTTACCTCTTCCTACCTTTTCTGGAGGTCTCCCCACCCCTGCAGTATATTGTGTCTTCAATTATTTTCCCAGGGTCTCTTAGTTTGTTTCCAGGTTCACAGAGCGCCCTCTTGTGTTTTTTGTGAAACGTTCTAAAAATACATGAGTTTATTTTTCCTTCTCCACTTTTTATGGATCTTTTCTTTTGCCATCCCTTTTGTCATTTTTGATTCCATTTACAGCAGGTTTCTTCCCATTATGAGAAGCCGTGTCTTGGAAGGCAGCTTTGGTTGGCTGGTTTGTTTTAAGAATTTCCATAGGGGGAGCTTGTTTACCTGAGTGGTAGAGCCTAAGTTTTCACTGAGAAAGGCTCTGGGTTCAACTAGGAACTGTAGTTATTGGATTGAGCTAGATGTTTCTATTTTTAGCTTCTCTTCTCTTGCTGTCCTCCAAGCTGTCTCCTAGGAGCCATTTTGTGATTCTCAGGTCTGGTTACCCTGTACATGGTCATGCAGCGTTTTTTTTCTGGTTTTGTTTTGAGGGTCATGTGGGTATCTTGCTACCTACTTGTACTATAAATGCTGTTCATGGGGTTTTGGCTTTTGGCTTTTTGTCTTAGTCACTGTTTGGTTTTACGTGACAAATGAGGTAGATTTAAAATGTATTTTTGCAGTATCTGCAGTCTATACAGAATTCATTTTATAATCACACTTAGAAAATTTCCTCATGTGGTGCGAGGGCTGTCGCAGTATGTGGAGTGCTTGCTAAGCTTGTCCCAGCACTACTTAAGCACTTAGGAGTGGTGGGACATGTCAGAAGTTCAAGCTCATCCTCTGCTGGTAGCAAGTTTGAGGCTAACCTGGGGTATGTGAGAGCTTGTCTTGAGGACTAAACAAACCAACATCTTCAATATGGAGTTAGAATTTGTTGTTCGTTCTCTCTCTCTCTCTCTCAACACACACACACACACACACACACACACACACACACACACCCCTGTGCTTGTGTCTTGTTGGGAGCTTCAGCTCTTTTTGGTATTTGGATATCTGCAAAGCCTTTCAACATTGAAAAATTTACTAAGAAGCAGTGTGTTGTTATAGATATCGCTTTAAGGAAATCAGTCTGTGTACATGTACAGATTCAGAGCTGTGAGTGGGCATTAATGTGCCATGGAAAGACCTGAGAGAAGAAACAGTATCACATAGGACTGCTCTCTAGGCTACAGTAGAAAGCACTTTATATTTTATTCTAAGGTATTTGGAAGCCATTAGAATAAAAACAAACAAAAAATGAGCAATTAATATAAATAATATGTTCCAGCTAAGTAGAGACCAAAGATAGAATGGTCTATTTTGAAAAGAACATGCATTAATACTGATTTATTATTTTTTAATTGAAAGGCTGTTATTTTTAATTATATGTAGAATCTACAAATAAGAAGTTGGTCCATAATATATGTTATAGATTTTATTTGCTTTTCAACAAAGTTTTAAAAAATAAATAGTACCGAACCTTGTTCCATGAACTTTTATTTTTTTTCTTTTACTTTTCATATTAAAACAAGAACAACAACAGGGCTGGAGCAATGGTTCAGAGCACGTGTTCCATTTACCAAGAACCCAGAACTGATTCTTAGCACTCACATGGTGGTTTATAGGCATCCTTAATTCCAGGGATTGGACACCCTCTCTGGCCTCTGTGGGCATTCAGAATGTGCATGGTGCATATATATACATGCTGGCAAAATATTCAATCATACTTAAATAAAACTAATCTAAAGTATTAAAAAGACAGAATTTTAATCCTATAAATTCACTTAACTGGTGAGCAGGTCATTATTAGAAGTTTGAAGTAACTATAAATTTTGTATTAGCTATGTTTGTCTTTTCCAGGCATAAATACTAAAAAATTAAACCAGAATCCATTTGTTGCCACATTTCCTAATGATATATTAAAAATATTCCCCTCCATTTCTTTATACAGAAAGTTCTAATGCTAAAAAAGGTTCTGTGAATAACTATTCTTTCCTGATATGGTCACCTGTTCTTGTCTTCCTGGTGTTAAGGGATATAAATTTTGGATAGATTTGTAAAATATCAACAGAATTTAATGATCTGTAATGAAGTATATGAACTGGTTTTGTGTTAAACAGAATAAGTCATTTATAGATAGTATAATAGCCTTTAAATTGATACCTGGGAATAAATGAAATGAAAGAAATGTCATTTTTAGCAAATTATTGATGTGATTAATTTTCAAGAGTGCTTGAGATGAATGAAGGAAAATGAAACATGAAAGTTACATTCTTCTGATCGTATTAATTGAGTCCTTGTTTGTGCGTGTTACCTCTGATCTTTGGAAAGGTAATTTAACTTGTTTAACTATCACATTTCTTATTTATATACGAATCTATTAGTGTCTGTATTGTAGACGTTTTCATTTTACTCTTGCAGTTAGGTTTCATTATATTACTTAGGCTGGCATAGAGCTATCGTGTTGTTCAGGTTGGTATCAAATTCAGACTCCCGAGTGCTGGATTACAGATACGGGCTACTATTTCAGAATTAAAATTCACCTTTTAAAGTGTTTAGCTTAGTAGCTTTTAGTGCATTCATGGTGTTGTACAACCATAGTTTTTCACTATTTCTAAAAGAAACTATCAGTCACTTAGTTCCTTGTAATCCCTGATGTACTTGTGTTTTTATGTATTTACACATTTGGTATGTTTCGGGGAAATGAACTAATACAATGTATGGTCTTTGGAGACTTGTGGTGATCTCTGCAGCTGGTTCTTCCTTGCCACCTCCTGTACTGTCCTGATGGGAATGGAATCCAGGACCTTGTGTATACTTACAAGTACTCTGTCCTGAGCTGCTACCAATCCTCATTTGTCTTTTCCCTTTTCTTCTGAGACAGGGCCTTCTGTCCTTGATCTCATAATCCTCCTGCCTCAGCCCGTTGAATGCTGAAGTTACAGGCATGTGCTGTCACTTTCATCCCTAGCTATCTTCTTTGCATTATGTTCTGTAGGCTCATCATATAAAGGGATCCATGTGCCAGTACTTAATTCTTTTGTGTTGTCAAGTAGTAACCTGGTGTGATATGCTGCATTTGTTATGGAGCCAGTTGATAGACATTTGCATTGTTTGTGTTTTTTATTTTTTATGGACAATGCTATTATGACTGTTTTGTGAAGACTTGTGCCTTCCATTATTCTGGATAAATACCAAAGGATTTTGGAACTGTTGGGTTGTACTCTAACTATGTTTAACCTTTGAGGACATAACGCAGTCTGCTTTATGACGTGGGTCTATGATATGTTCAGTTCTAGTTTAAGCTATCCTGTTTTAAGTTTTTATTTTCATATATATTGAATATTAATTGAAATGAGTGGTTTCAGTTGATAGGGGAAAAGTCTACTTGAAATAGTTTACAAAGTGACAGACAGTACTTTTAAAAAAGTTTTAAAATGATTACTTCTAATCATTTGCTTTTCATTTTCTTTTCAGTTTTATCTCCAAGACACTAAAAGTAGTAATGGTACCTTTATAAATAGCCAGAGATTGAGTCGAGGCTCTGAAGAAAGTCCACCATGCGAAATTCTTTCTGGTGACATTATCCAGTTTGGGGTAGATGTGACAGAGAATACACGGAAAGGTATGAGTATGAGTTTTACCTGTCATATATCTCTATAAGCTTTAAAATTCTTTGTAGTACTATAAAACATTACATTCTTGTAAAGGCTATTTAAGGACATGTGAAGCAAAAATTTTTAAAGTTACTTCTTTTTTGCTTTTTTAAATTTATAAATTATAAAATGTTAATTAGTAATGAATATTCTTCATCATGTTATGAAATCATAGGGAGCCATTATGCCAGGAAGCGCTTGGCTACAGTGCCATCACACCCAGCTAAGCTGAACTTACAATGT
>JADRCD010218181.1:0-31402 GCA_019843815.1 Montemys delectorum | reverse complement strand
TTCTCTCTCTCTGTGTGTGTGTGTGTGTGTGTGTGTGTGTGTGTGTGTGTGTGTGTGTGTGTTGAGACAGGGCTTCTCTGTATATCCTTGGCTGTCTTGAACTTGTTTTGTAGATCAAGTTGGCCTTGAATTTACAGAGATCTGCCTGCTTCTGCCTCCCTGGGCTGGGATTAAAGGCCTGCTACGCCACTGCCTTTGCACAATAATTTCTTTTTGTCTCTTATTAGTTCCTATCTGGGTGGATTAGGCCTTGACTTGTCTGTGATGGTTTGCATAAGCTCATCCCAAGGAATGGCAATATTAGGAGGTGTGGCCTTGTTGGAGGAAGTGTATCAATGTGGGGGTGGGCGTGGAGATCTTCCTCCTAGCTGCCTGAGGATATCCAGTCTGTTCCTGGCTTCCTTTGGACGAAGATATAGAACTCTTAGCTCCTCCTGCACCATGCCTGCCTGGATGTTGCCATGTTCTCACCCTGATGACAATGTACTGAACCTCTGAACCTGTAAGCCAGCCCCAATTAAATGCTGTCGTTTATAAGACTTGCCTTGGTCATGGTGTCTGTTCACAGCAGTAAAACCCTAAGACATTGTCTCTCTAAGAAAAATTAACAACTTGTCTCTCACGTTTTGTTCAAAAGCATCATTACTGTGCTCTGAAGATCAAGTCTTCCAGATACTTGAACCCTGCCACTGACAATCTTCACTGGCTGATCCTTAAACTGAAACACCAAGGTCAGTTTTGCTGTTTCTCATCTCCTTTGCCTTCAGCCAATCAATTGCATTGCTAGCTGAATCTTCGAAGAGTGTTTATTCAATCACTTCCTCTGTATTTTCTGACCTCCTGAAAACCCTTTAGTCCAGAAATCTTTCTTTCTTCTTCCCTTCTCCACCTTTGAACCCATGGCACATCAGTTCTGTTACCATCTCCTGTCCCCGGTTCCTCTTCTTGCTGTCATTTCTATTTTCATGGCTTGGGCACTCAATGGCCTTCTTTTTCACCCTGGGAGACTGAGTGGTATGGCAACAGAGAAGGAAAGGAAAGTTAACAGAATTCTTTCCCAGCTACCATTGAGATTTTAAGACCAAGGATGTTCAGTACTGTCACATACCTTCCCCCCCCCCTCCCAGGGTAAAGCATTGCCATGGCATCTAAAGGAGGGAGTGAGAACAACTCTGTAATTCTCAGTGTGCATTTCTTTAGCTGCGAACTCTTCCTGTCTGCCTCTCTCATTGGGAGAGCTTCATACAGAGAGGAACAGGTCTCTGGAAGCTTAGGGGGCACAAGCAGCATCTGACTCATGCCCAGAGGACAAGATGCATGAAGTCCTGCTGAAGAGGCAGGTAGGTGTCGAGTTGGAGGTGAGGAAGATACTGACTATGTCCTCTTTGAGCCTAAGGAGTCTGCTATGCTGAGTATCACTGAGACTGAAGATCATCTCAGTCTGCTAGCTAGGTCTCAACTCCGAAGCCGTAGCAAAGGTCACTCCTTCCAAGCAACAGGTCACCCTCTCCTCTGTTCCGCTAAGGCTTTTTGTCTTCCTGCTTCCTCACTCCCTAGTGAGCTTGCCGTGGTCTTCACAGATCAAATTCAGTGAGTGAGAAGACTCCTTCTGTGCCTTCTGTGCCTTCTGTGCTATCAAACAGAGCTCAGAACTCAACTAAGAACATTTATTGTTAGCTAACATGTATGTAACTAAGTATGTAGGGGATGGCTTCACTCGTTGAAAATACTGTATTCTGGGGCTGGAGGGATAGATGCTGGAGAGATAGAAGTTAACAGTGCTGGCTACTTTTCCAGAGGACCAGAGTTTGGCTCTCAGCAACCACATGGTGGCTCACAACCATCTGTAATGAGATCTGATGCTCTCTTCTGGTGTGTCTGAAGACAGCTACAGTGTACTTATATATAATAAATGAATAAATCTTTTTTTAAAAAAAAGTACCTGTAACTCCAGTTCCAAGGGATCCAGCATGCTCTTCTGGCCCCTAGGAATACCACATGCATGTGTACACACTAATACATTCCCCCCGACAAACATACATGTAAAAATAAAAATATTACTTAATGGGCTGAAGAGTGGGTTCAGCAGGTAAGTGCACTGGCTGCCCTTCAGGGTTCAGTTCTCAGCACCTATGTGGCGACTAACAGCTGTCTATAACACCAGTTCCAGAGGATCTTATATTCTCTTTGGGCTTCTGCTGGCACCAGGCATGCACGTGATGCACAGACAAACATATAGGCAAAACACCCACACACAGAAGATAAAAGTAAATAAATCTTTAAAAAAATAAAAGGAAAATTGAAACAATATATTCTGCTAGACAGATGAACTTAGTTTTTTCAGTTGATGTGCAAAGTAATGGGTTTTAGTGTATCACCTTGTTTTAATATTGGTTTGATTATCATCTCATTTTCATACGATGTGAAAATAAACTTATAGTTTGATTTGAATTTGGGTTACGTGCTCTATCCATATTAAAATCCACAAGCAGATCTAAAGTCAAATCTCAATTTCTACATGTTGTATGTTCCTGTAAACTATGTCCACAAGGCAGCCATTTCCATGGTAAGTATTTGACAATGTTTGAAGTGGGGCCTTTCATGTCTGCTGTTACCCTGAGAGCCTTTCTACTCCCATTTCTCTTATTCTCTCTAATTACAGATTCATTTTAAAAGCAGTCAGGAGCAAGTATACCCCAAGCATCTAAAAATGCTACATTTAATGTATCTAATGAGTTTTTAATTCCACTCTAACTAACAAAAATAATTGAAAAACTGAATTGCTGATAGACGGACGCTTCTCCATGAAGTAATTTACACGATCATAAAAGGACCCTGAGTTCATTACAGAAAATTTGAAAATTGCAGGAAAGCATAAAGAATAAAATTAAAACCCAGACGCCATCGCACTGCCGCCATTTCCACCCATTCTTGAGATTCTCCAGCCCTTCTTGTTGTTCAAAGTTACTGAAATAATTTGTGTGTTTTATTACATACTGTGAGTTTCGCACACAACATTGTGGCCACTTTTTCTTTTTCTTCGCTTTTTCTTATTAAAGATTGTTAACAATCTAATTTGTAAGACTGAATTGTATTCCAGCATTCTATACTATCATATAGTTGGTATATTACACCTATTATTTAATATTGTAATGAATATTCTTGCTGTCTTATAATTTAGCAATTCTTTTTTCCTTTTTTTCTTTTTTTCTTTTCTTTTTTTCCGAGACAGGGTTTCTCTGTATAGCCCTGGCTGTCCTGGAACTCACTCTGTAGACCAGGCTGGCCTCGAACTCAGAAATCCGTCTGCCTCTGCCTCCCAAGTGCTGGGATTAAAGGCGTGCGCCACCACTGCCCGGCTTGTCAAGCATTTTTATGTCATATTTTTATTGTTTAATATACATTTAAATAGTGCTAGAGGGGAAGAGGGAGGGAAAATTTCTGGCAGATTCTCAAGAAAATGTCAGAAAAGCAAATTATAGACAGTATTATTTTTCCCCATACCCCACCTCTTTTCTGAGTTTACTAGACAAATATCACTTTCTTTCTTTTTTTTTCCCAGAAAATTTTAACAGGTTTATTTATAATTGTTATAAAGTTGAACTGTTGAAATGTGTTCACTGAAACATTTTGCTTGCATTAATGCTTTACATCTTGCATTTATATTAAAAACTCACACACAAATGAACGTGAAGAAACTGCCAATACCTGATTCTGTCCCCTATGTTTCCACTCGCAATCATGTACTTAGGTACCTTTGACCCCATGGAAAAAATATCTAACATTCAGAACTACTGGTAACAGGAAGAAGAGGAAAAAAAATCTTTTTTTGAGAATGAAATGTTTCCCCTCATAGCGGACTCTTAAGCACGTTCTCCGTGTATGCGGTGTGCTAGCTGGATATCTTTTGGCATAATTGTTACACGTTTGGCATGGATAGCACACAGGTTGGTATCTTCAAAAAGGCCAACCAGATAGGCCTCACTTGCCTCCTGCAAAGCACCAATAGCTGCACTCTGGAAGCGCAGATCTGTTTTGAAGTCCTGAGTAATTTCTCGCACCAGACACTGAAAGGGGAGCTTTCGAGTCAGAAGTTCAGTAGACTTCTGATAGGGTCTGATTTCACGGAGTGCCACAGTACTAGGACTGTAATGATGAGGTTTCTTCACCCCTCCAGCAGAGGGCGCACTCTTGTGAGCGGCTTTTGTAGCCAGTTGTTTCCTGGGTGCTTTACCACCGGTGGATTTGCAGGCAGTCTGCTTTGTATGAGCCATGGTATGGGCACCTCCTTACTTATCCCACTTCTGCTTCGGCTGGAGCTCGGCGAGCGAGGGGCGGCGCTGGCGTGAGAGAGCGGCGGCGGCAGCGGCCCGGCGAAGGCCTAAATATCACTTTCTAATATGGTTAAATTCTGGTTCTTCATACCAATGTGTTGAGATCTCAGTCCTATGAATAGCATGCTCAAGCATCTCATCATCACTGGTCTGTCTGGGTAACTGGAAGATTTATCTCCCCATGGAGACCAGTGGACATCCTAGAATGCTACATGGTTGCGTTCTAATTCTTGTGATTGCTTGTCTCATTTACTGAGGACACACGGAAAGGAAGTGGCCTTTAGAAACACTTCTGAGAAAACAACCACACTAATGCGCATCGGGTCTGACACAGTTAACATCTGCAGAAAGCAATTCATGATCTAAGTAAAGTTAACATTCTCTGCTGCTTTTCTCACAAGAACGGGAAAGTTGTGAAAGCGAACTTGATTATATCTCAAAAAGGCAACACAATTGTATTAAGCGATTTTCTCCAAAGAAACTGTAGAATATATAGATATGAACATGGCTTATTAATAAGAGTGGGTTTATTAGACCAGCTTACATGACAGGGCCTGGAATGGCCTCTCTGCATGCTGGAGAAGTGGAGATCCTGCCTTTTGCTCAGTCTGTGATGCTGGCTACCTCAGTCATCCCTATGTAGAGCTGAGAGTCTGGGAGGTCCCTGGAGAGCTTCTAATATCCAGCCCACACAGGGAGGCCTAACGAGCTGAGATATGATATTGGTAACCATGGTAGATGGATGTCCTGTCTTGGGAAGAAGCACAAGGAGGCAGGTGGCAGATGAGGGGCCACCCCCTGAAAGGTACCACCCGTATTCAGGGCAGACTCTCACAGAAATCCAAAGCTATGTTTTGCTAGGTGATTTCAAATCCCTTCAAGTGGGTATTCAATAGTAATCATTATGACAATTTTCCTTTTACTGATCGTTGGATAACTATGATAGAAGGGAACAGATTGAGTTTTTCTTTATTTTTTTGCTTTTTTGTTTTTTGTTTTGTTTTGTTTTTGCTTCCTCTCCATCACGTGGACTTCCTTCCGGACTATAAAAGAGGGAGCCCCTATCCTTCTCTGACAGTGCAATCTTGACCATTTGAGACCACATAAGCTTCTCCAGTAACTGTCTCACTTTGCCAAGTCTACCCGTTGGTCTGCTATAATTTCCACAGTGACTGGTTCTCCTATGAGATGGCGGGTGTGTGTGTGTGTGTGTGTGTGTGTGTGTGTGTGTGTATGGATTGTATACTTTGACTTACCATAACCTTTATATGAATTTCTGTGGAAACTTCCATTTGGATGATGTCAGTGGTCATGATCCTGCCCTCCTGTTTCTATCTCTACAAACTCATTTTTTTCTTAAAATTTTTATTTCTTTTAAGCATATAGATATTTTGTATCCATGTATGTGTGTGCATTGCAAGTGTGCCTGTTGCCTGCAGAAGCCAAAAGAGGATGCCAGATCTCTTAGAACTGTAGTTATAGATGGTTGTGAGCTGTCAGATGGGTGAAATCACACTCTGGTCCTCTGGGAAAGAAGTCAGTACCCTTAATTAATGAGCCATCCCTTCTACCTGGCTATAGAGTCTTTTCTTCTTCTTCTTCTTCTTCTTCTTTTTTTTTAAGTCATTTTGTTTATTTTTATTGTGTTGGGATTGGGAATACCATGGCATGCATGTGGAATTCAGAGGACAGCTTCAGGAAATCAGCCCTCTCCTTCTGTTAGAGGATCCAGGGCTTGTACTCAGCTCCTCAGGCTTGCATGGCAACCACTTTTACCTGCTAAGCCATCTTACCAGCAGTTTCTCTAGAGACTATTAATAAACAGTCATCACATGAGTCGTATTGATGACTGGAACCATAGTTAAAATCCAACCTCTTGGTGGCGGAGTATAATCTCTGTATTATGAGAACTTGAGTACTCTCTGCTTGAATAGATTTAAGACTGTATCCATCATCTCTTAGAGATAAACCAACATCTCTGTAAGAAATCAGGGGTCCCATTGTGGCAGACTTTATAGCAACCTCTTTTCTCTCTCTCTCTCTTCCTCTCTCTCTCTCTGTATGTGCACGTGCATGTGTGTTTGCCCACATGCATGACAGTGTACATACCATAGGTGTGCAGGTATCCAAGGAGGCCAGAGAAGGTACCTAAATATCTAGAGTTGAAGTTACAAGCAGTCGTGCTGCCTAATATGAGTTCTGGGATCTGAACTCAGGTCCTCTGAAAGACCTGAGTTCTGCAGAGTTCTGGCTGTATTCTTAGCATCTGCAGCTCTTTCAAAGGCGACAGAAATTACTCTTGATTTGTTGGTTTCACAGTCTTGTCTCAAAAATACTTTTCTATTCATCCCACACTTACCAATTACTGCTTCAAGGGCTTTTTAAATTTTGCTTCCGAATTAAGTCCACTAAGGAAGAGCTTTCCTGAGTGATCTGCTTCACTTCCCGCCCTGGACAGTTGAGTGTCTGAAGGGACCTCACAGATTAGGAGACCCTGGAGACTGGAGTTCCTATGAGCTCACTGATGGCGCCCTCAGAGCAGCTTGGTATAAGCACCTGCTGTTGGGTCTCAAGACAGAACAGCTGCAAGGACTACTGTGGGACACTGGTGAGTAGAAGGGACAGGCAACTCCATGCCACCTGTGAAGAAGGTTGAAGACACATAGTCGACATCTGTCACAAACAATGAAGGATAAACAGATCCTGGCTACATGAAGCCCTGGAAATGTTAGGGCTCCTTGTAACTACAACATTTCCTAGTTGTACTTTGATTGAAAAAGACCTCTCTTATTTTTAACTCCTCAGCTTTCCCACTATGGCGTTAGCTTTATATTTATTCTCTAATCAAATGAATTCCAATCTACCAGACCAAACATGCTCAGAGCTCAGCTCCCAGTTTCTGGTTATTTTAGGACGTCTTTAGTGCGCCTAAGAACCTCAATTTGAATGTTTTGCAAAGTCTTGTAGTTGACTTCAAATAAACTCAGCATCTTCTTTCTGTCAGTCGTTATTGCTTTCCCTTAAATAACACTGCTTTTCCCATTCGCTCAGCATTTTAATTTGGAACTGTTCATATACCTTCCTCTTGGGGCCAGTCTTGTGAATGGCAAGGTTCAAAAAGCAGAATGCCAAGTTGCAGGGATACTGAGGCTGCCTCCGTTCAAGTCCCCTAGGACTCCCCATCTTTTGGCACAGGGTCCCTCTATGTAACTCTGCTGACCTGGAAATCCCTCTGTAGATGAGGATGGCTGTGAACACAGAGACCTGCCCACCTCTGCTTCCTGAGTGCTTGGTGTATGTGTGCCACTATGTCCAATTTCCCAGGAATTTTCTCTTCTAACTTAGCTTTCAAGAAGTGAGTCCTTATTTTTCTTTTCAGACAGGAAGAATTGACTTTTTCTTCCCCCTTGGCTTGTGGAAAGCAAAAAATGATTTTTTTCCCCATCTTTAAAAAAAAAAAAAAACTTTCCTTTTTTTCTTCTCCTTTCCTCCTGTTCCTCCTCCTTGTTCATTAAAGGGATTGTTTGTAGTAGCTGGCTGATCATCCTGTCTCCATGAGCTGTAATGTGTTTTCTACATATCACCTTCTTGTCTCTCTTACACTGTTGTTGAAGAGATGGCTTCTAGCCTCTGAATTCAGCCAGGAAAGGGAAAACACGGCTGATGCGGCAATAGCAAGACATTAGCAGATCTCAGGTCTCTAACAGTGACTACCCCAGCTCCATCATTCGTGTCTGTAGTTTTACGGCAATTGGAGATCTGGACCACTGCCTTTCCAAATGTCGTCAAGCCATTCACTCAATCCTCAAACCAAGCTCATGATTCCTTTGTTCCTCCAATCACCAGCAGAGAAAGGAGAATGGTAAAAAAAAAAAAAAAAAAAAAAAAAAAAAAAAAAAAATCAGTTTTTAGCTTCACTGTAAGCATCAGGAATATATTTGGGGCTTGGTGTTACAGTGCACATTTCAGTATCAATGGAAAGAGATCAGAGCATTGAGAGTAACGTACTACCAAATGAACATCCGGTCCTGGGGCATGGTCCACAGTTCTCTTTTTCTTTGCTAATGCAATTTTGACATAAACTTCGTCTATGGACATTTCTTGCATCACTGTAGCCTGTGAAGATACTATACATAAAAGAAACAAACACTGTTATGAAAAGGAGCCCATGTGCACAATAAGAACTACAGAGCCACCCATCTGGAGCTATATAGGGGAACAATTGAGTGAGAGTAAGTCAGGGCTGCTATGAATGGTACCATTCTCATCCCTAGGGTTTTGAAACTGGATTCTCTCTGCTGTTTGTAATTTTGAGATTGAATCACAATATTTCCAAACTCTTGTGATGGGCATGCCTGTGGGGGAATTATCTTGATTGTGTTAATTGAGGTGGGAAAGCTTGCTCACTGTGAGTGGAAATTATTCCTTAGGCAGAGGACCCTGGGCTATGTGGGTGGAAAGGGAAGGGGTATTAAGCTTAGATTCATCCCTCTCTGCCCCTTGACTGTGGTTGTGATGGGAATAGCTGCTTCAAGCTCTTGCCGCCTTGAGCTTTTTGCCATGATGGACTAACTGTACTATTGGGTGCCAAAACAAAACCTTTTTCTCTTAAATTGCTTTTGCCAGAGGATTTGGTCACAGCACTAGGAGACAAAATAAAGGCAAACCTGCATGGGCATGGAGGCAGAGTTGAGTGTAATTAGTGATCTCTCACTTTCCCACTTAACTTGAGCATCTCTTGCTCCTCAGCTGTGCCTGGTGGTCCCTAATTCAGAATATTTCTGTGTTAACATTTTCAGGGAACACCCCTCTAGTGTTCATCTGGGGTTGGAAGAGCTGGCCACCTGTCCACAAAGGGCGGGAGAAGCTGTTCACTACTTACAAAAACTTCCAGTCAACTGCCCCATGTTCAAGCACACCTAGCCTCCTACTTTGAGAGGTTGTTATTACCCCAGTTCCTGTGACTGCTGGTGCTGGTTTGAGTGAAACATGCTTCCCACAGGATGGTGTATCTGAGTATTGGTCCCTGATTGGTAGCACCATCTGGGGAGGTTGTGGGATCTTTAAGAGGCAGAGTCTTGCTGGAGGAAATACATCCCCGGGGGCAGGTTCTGAGAGTTCACAGCATTGCCCCACATTTCCAGTAGCATCTTTCTATGTTGGTTTTCTGGTAAAGATGTGATCTCCTAACTTCCTCTTCTACCTTGCTACCTGCTGCCTGGCTTCGCATGCCACTATGGGCTCTCTGAAATTTTAAGCAAAATTCTGCTCTTAGTTATGGTGTTTTATCATAGCAACAGGAAAGTAATAAACTTTTGATAGAGGATTAATATCTAGACTATACAAATGACTCAAACAACAACAACAAAACAACCTGCTGAGCAACAAAACAAATGAGTTAACAAATAGTTTATAAAAGAAGAAACACAAGTGGCCAGTAAACATTAAACCGGCCGTGGTGGCTCACACCTTTAATCCTAAATCCTAGCACTTGGGAGGCAGAGGCAGGCGGATTTCTGAATTCAAGGCCAGCCTGGTCTACAGAGTGAGTTCCAGGACAGCCAGGGCTACACAGAGAAACCCTGTCTTGAAAAAAACCAAAAAAAAAAAAAAAAAAAAAAGTTCATCCTCAGCAGCCATCAAAATGCAAATCAAAACTCCATGGAGTGTCTGGAGAGATGCTCAGAAGTCAAGAGCACTTACTGCTCTTGCATAGGGCTCGGCTTAGGTTCTCAGCATCTACATGGTGGCTTAAGAGGATGTATAACTCTAGGTCCACGGAATCCAATGTCCCCTTTTTACCTATGCAGGGAACAGGTACATACATGGTGCAATTTTACACATAAAGAAAAAGCACTCATACACATAAAATTAAATATTTTAGAAATGAGATTTGATTATACTCTCATCAGAATGTAGCCTGGCCGTTTAGGAAAGAGTCAGCTGGGGCTGGAGAGATGCCTCTGTGGTTAAGAGTGCTTATTGTTTGTGTAGTTGACCCAACTTCTGTTCCCAGCACCTCTGTCAGGCTGCTCACAACTGTCCATAACTCCAGCTCCACCTCCAACCCCCAAACATACACATAATAAAAAGTGAGTGAATGAATAAACAAGTAAATAAATAAAATTTGCATTTGCTTTGGTAGCACATAGACTAAAAAGACACAGACTAAAAAGAAAGAAACAGCATCAGATGCTTTCACAAACTACAGGAGCAGGAGAGATTGCTCAGTAGTGAAGAGTGCATACTGCTCTGGCAAGAGTTGCTTTTGGTTCCCAGAAGCCTTGTTGAGTGGATCCCAAACACCACTAATTCCAGCTCCAGAAAATCTGAGACTTTCTTTCATCCTCAGTGGGCATCTGTGCATACACAGTATACTCTCACACAGACACACAAGCATACACATAAGTTGAAGTTTTTAGTTAAGTAACACATAATATATTGGTTTAAAAACTGTCTCGTGTGTGTGTGTGTGTGTGTGTGTGTGTGTGTGTGTGTGTGTATGCCATTATACATTGCTGTTGGGACTGTAAACCTGTCTGGCTTCCATGGAAATCAGCATGAAAGGCTCTCTAAAAAATTATTTTCTAACGTATGACCCAGCGGTACTACTCCCAAGGGACTCCACTGAGGGACTGAACCATAGAGATATTTGCACATTCATTTGCAAACATTTGCAGAAATTCAAATAGCTAAGTTTTGGAACTGACTAGATGTCTAACAACAGAGGAATGACTAAAGAAAATGTAGTATATATACAGGGCAGAATTTTGTTGTTTGCTAGAAAGTAGATATACTTGCAATCATATTAAGCCAATTAAACCAGTCTCAGAAAGAGAAATGTTGGATGTTTTTATCTCATTTGTGGTTCCTAGATCTCATATTCTTACACAAAGGTATATGTGCATATTATTAATCCAAAACTGAAATTGTCTAGGGGAGCAAAAAGGTGAGAAATGATGTATTATGCTCCATATCAATATATAGTTGGGGTTGGAGAGATGGTTCAGTAGCTGTGGTGGTTTGAATAGGGATGGCTCCTATACACTTATGTATTTGAATGCTTGGACTATAAGGAGTGGCACTATTAGAAGGTATGGCCCTGTTGGAGTAGGTATGATCTTTCTGGAGGATATGTGTCACGGTGCCGGGTGGGCTTTGAGATCTCATATTCCCAAGCTAGGCCTCATTTGACAGGCAGTCTTTCTCCTGCTGCTCGTGGATCAAATTGTACCACTCTCAGCTCCTTCTCCAGCACCAGGTCTGCTTGCATGCTGCCATGTTTCTGGCTATGACAGTAATGGGCTAACCCTCTGAAACAGTAAACTGGCCCCAGTGAGCTGTTTTTCTTTATCAGAGATGCCTTGGTCATGGTATCTCTTCAGAGCAATGAAACCCTGACTAAGACAGTGGCTAAGAGTGCTTGTTGTTCTTGATAAGGCTTAGAGTTCAGTTCATGGAACCCACATCAAAAGGCTCACAACCAACTAACCGTAACTCCAGCTCCAGGGAATCCAGTGTTCTCTTCTGGCCTCCTTAGGTACACACACACACACACACACACACACACACACACACACAGTATAAACTTACACAAACACATATATACATAAATAAAAGTAAAACAAAAACATATTCCTTCAAGGAATTAAAAACAATAAAGTAAAAATAAAAGAAAATGCCCATATTCACAATATTTGTTTTCATAAAGAATGAAATCATGATATTTGCAGGAAGATGAATAGAACTGTAGATCATTATATTAAGCGAAAAGAGCAAATAGTGTGTCTGTGTGAGTGCATACAAGTGTGGTGTGTGTGTGAATGTGGAGGGCAGAGGTCATCTTTGGTGTGTGTGTGTGTGTGTGTGTGTGTGTGTGTGTGTTAGGTCATGAAAGTAGAAAGGAGACTATGATGGTGAAGGAATTGATCTTAAAGGGTGAAGAGAAGGTCACAATACATGTGATATAAAAGCAGAAGAGAAGGTGGGCATATTTGGAGGAGAAAAGGGGTCAGTTAGGAATTGGGTTGCAGTAGAGAAGAGGTTGAGGACAAAGGGTGGCAACCTCAGTGTCTGAAGGTTCCATAACGAAACCCATCACTTTGTCATGTTGATCAACACAAAATAGAGCTTAAACAAACAAAAACAGAAAAGCAACTATAATAGCATTCAGCCGTTTCCCTGACTCAGGTGTGTGGGGAGGACAGGTAAGACAATGGCCGAGAATCGGAAGTCACAAGTAGTTATCTAAATTTTTGATTTTTTTGCAGTCTTTTTCTACATTGGTGATCCACTGAGTTCCATGCCCTGATTTCAGTGCTGGGGTATGAATAAAATGATCCCAAATCTTCACGTCTCTCCTGGTGACTCTCTTGGGTTCTTCATCAGATTTAAGATAGCACAGTTAGTAATGTGAGCTGACCTTTGGTAACAGACAGAATGACAGAGAGAGGTGACTAGTGCTTTTTTTTTTTTTTAAACAGTGAGAAGCAATACAATCGTCATTGCCTTTGCCAAGACAGAAGACAAATTGCCGGGGGCTCCTGCTTGTCGCTGGCAAGAATACTGTGATGCTGGGGCGACACAAATTACTGGAGAAGTGCAGGACTCTTTCGGGTTGGCTTTGTCCACAAAGACTCCCGATGGAGGGTCTGGAATTCCGCTTTCTGATCAGTCAAAAACGTGGCCTTTTCACAGCACATCTCACCATGCCAACAGCCGTTTCCAGAGAGGAACTGAGAATTAAGTGGAGCTCTAGTTGCAGATGATTCTTTTTCGTGCCTAGCTACCCAAACAAAGAGGCAGAGCCAGAAGCCAGATCTGCAAGGGCGAGCGCACAATGGGACTGGTGCATGGGAATGTTCAGGGCTCTGCCTGATTAAACTGCCTTCAGAGCGCCAGGGGGCAATTTCGCTAAGCCTCCCTGTCTTGTATTTTGGCAGCTCTCTCTTCCCAGCCCCCTCTGCATCCCCTTCGCATCCTCAAACCCATTTGCGCCCTCGTTTGGATTGAGCCCAATTCACACAGACTGGCAGTGCTGTGATTGGTATCTTACTTACCTCGGCTTCTTTTTTTTTCTCTGATCATCCGAATAATGACAGCTTTTCGTCTCTCTCTTTATCATGGAGGAGGAGGAGGGGGGGAGGGGAGGGGAGGGGAGGAGAGAGAGAGAGAGAGAGAGAGAGAGAGAGAGAGAGAGAGAGAGAGACAGAGACAGAGAGACAGAGAGACAGAGAGACAGAGAGACAGAGAGAGACAGAGAGAGACAGAGGGTGAGAGAGGCTGTTGAAAGACAGAAAGACTTAGGGAGTTACAGTTGAGTTTTCTGACTGCTACAGGGAAATAAAATGCATATTTTAAGATGTTTTTCTATTTCTGTTTCTCTCCTCCCACCTCAGCCAAACAGTTGACACTGATGGGAAAACATTAACAGGGAGAATTGATTCCCCCCTCTGAAGGTGTTGGGACCACAGAGGCAGCATCCTCCAGAGTTGATGTGTCAAAATGTTGATGTTCTCATTTAAGACTGTCATCGTTGTGGTAATTGGTACCTCCATTTGTTAGATTCTGTTTGTTTATATGCGTTTCATTTCAAGTGATGTTTCTTAGGGTAATATTCACAAGGGCTTGGGGCTCCTGGAGTGAAAAGTGTTATATAAACTGAAATGATTACCCCCTGGCAAAAGGTAATCTCTCTGGCATGGCACACCACCTGGTTACAACAGCTCACATTTGCACAGCACTTCGCCGTTAAGCAAGAGTTTTTCATATACACTGTCTCTTGCAATCCCCCTGGTAAGAGCGTGGGGCTCCTGAAGCCATTCTGTTCTGTCCTGCCGCCAGGCATGGGTGGGCTCTACCTGGCAGCTGGCTGCCTCTTCATGGGGGTTGCTGTCTCGCTAAAGGAACCATCCCAAGGGGCTCAGTCTCTGAGATGGGGCAGATTTAGAGAGACACAAACCAGCACAAAGTAATTAGAGGATTTCCAGCCTCTCCCCATCTCCTAAAGAGGAACAGCAGGCAGATGATTTTTATATCCTTTTGATAGTCTGGGTGAGAGGGAGAATCTGTGAATAAAACTGATTCCATCAAAACCACGTAGACATTTTAGTTAAGGATGCAAACAGTTAAACAGTATTTGTAAATGGATTGAATGAAGCATGCGGCTTAGCCACAGTGTGCAAGAGGATAGTTTGCTAAGGGGGGGGGGGAGGGGGCAGGGAGAGACAGAGACAGAGAGACAGACAGTCAGAGAAAGAGAGGGATAGAGAGAAAGGGAGCGAGACAGAGAGGAGAGACAGAGAGAGAGAAAGGGAGAGAGACAGAGAGAGGGAGGGACAGAGAGAGAGAGGGAGAGGGAGAGAGGGAGCAGAGGGAGAGATAGAGGGAAACAGAGTCAGAGAGACAGAGAGGGAGAGGGAGAGAGAGGGGAGGAGAGGAAGAGAGAGAGGGACAGAGATAGAGAAAGGGAGAGAGAGGGAGAGGGAGAGAGATGAAGAGAGAGGGAGGAGGAGGGAGAGGGAGAGAGAGGGAGAGATAAAGGGAGACAGAGACAGAGAGAGACAGAGAGACAGAGAGGGAGAGAGAGGGGAGGAGAGGAAGAGAGAGAGGGGTAGACAGAGAGAGTCAGAGACATAGAGAGACAAAGAGACACAGAGAGAGACAGAAACAGAGAGAGAGACAGACAGACAGACAGAGAGTTGGGGGAGCTGTGAGTTTCAGCAGGGCAGCTGCACACATGAATTTACAGCAGCTGTGACAGCATGTGTAAGATCGGCAAACTCACTCCAGACCAGCTCTCAGCAAGGGGAGGAGAAGTGGGCACGAAGTCCCCACCCCTCACAGAGGAGCTACTGGCAAGTGGTAACTGTCAGGAGAGGGAGAGTCAGTTTAGAGTATTTGTAGCCCCTGCTGAGTTGACTATGCTCCAAAGGAAGTCCATAAATCCAAGAATATATGTGCAGCACAAATTGGACTTGATAGATCTTAAAAAAGAAAAAGACACAAAGTTAGGTAGACAGAGAATGGGGGATGGGAATGGGAGGAGGAGCTGGAGAAGGAGGTGAATACAATAAAACATGTACAAAATTCCCTAAGAACTAGTATACACATATGTATTTTACATATATATGTATGTATACATATATATGTATGTATGTATATTTTATAAGCTGTGTGTGGCCAGAGAGATGGCTCAGAGGTAAGAGCACTTGGCTGCTCTGCCAGATGACTCAGGTCCAAGGATCTAAGTTTGATTCCTAGAACCCATGGGGTGACTTAAACCATTTGTTAGTCAGAGGAGCCAGTGCCCTCTTCTGGCCTCTGTAGGCACTGCACACATGGTGCACAGACAAACATGTAGGCAAAACACCCATATACATACAAATAAAAATAAAGAGAAATTTAAAAACAACCCAAAACATGTGTTTCCTGAGAAATACATAAGCTCAGAGTTGAGGTGGTATTTTCTTTGCTTGATTTATTTTCTTAGATTAAAAAACAACATATGGATATGTGTGCCATTTTCTGTGTCTACGCTATGTGTTTGGGGTGCCCTCAGAGGCTAGGAGAAGACGTTAGATCCTCTGATGTTGAAGTTACCTGTGGCTCTGTGGGTTCTGGGAAACAAACTCAGAGCCTCTGGAAGGGCATCATCAAGTGCTAACAACTGAGCCACCTCTCCAGCTTTCTGACCTAAGATTTTGTTGTTGTTGTTTTGGTTTTTTTCGAGACAGGGTTTCTCTGTGTAGCCCTGACTGTCCTGGAACTCACTCTGTAGACCAGGCTGGCCTCGAATTCAGAAATCCTCCTGCCTCTGCCTCCCAAGTGCTGGGATTAAAGGCATGTGCCACCATTGCCCAACCCTGAGATTTTTATTAAAATATTTCTAGGCAATTAACAATTCCTATTTTATTTTATTTTATTTTTTAAAGGGGGGGGTTGAGAGAAAGAAAGAAGGGAAGGAAATTCTCCCTCACATCAGAGTATTCAACAATACTGTAGCATTTGTGGATATGGTTTGGTTTTTCCTCAGGTCTTCTTAAAGGAGTTCCAGAGTGCGAAGTGTAACACACACGGGTGTAGGTGGCCTCCTAGTGCTGTGTGTGTGTGTGTGTGGGGGGGGAGCTTGCTTAGGAGAACATAGGCCTTCCACAGCAAGCTGGAGCTGAGCTTGGCTCCTCCATCATCCAAGGACCAATCTCCTCACCTGTGCCTAAACAACTAGGCACTTATGAGCCTCAGTTTCCCTTTGTTAATACGGGCGAAAGATCCTTGCCTGTAGAATAGCTGTGAGATTTCGATGGGATAACGTGTGCTTTTTTTTTTTTTTTTTAAATGGCATATAGAAGCAGCTCCAATACTGTGGCCCTGCTTGCTATGGATTCTTCCTTTGTGCACAAACTCTAGATGCCTGGGATCTGTCTGAGCTCCACTCAGCTTCCCTCTGGGGTTCCTAGACACTGTGGAAAGCCTTAACTGAGCTGATGTTAGTCTTGGTTCACTGCAGCCATACTCGAAGTTCATATCTTGATAGATGGGGTACTAAGGCTGGAGGGTGAGATTTTGTAAGGACTGCTTTGGGCAACAGCATAGCAATGGACTCTGGTTTGTGTGAAGGTTAAAATAGGAATCGGTGTTTGATTTCTTCTTCTTCTTTTTTTTTTTTTCCTTTGTTTTTTCGTTTGTTTGTTTTTTTCCGAGGCAGGGTTTCTCTGTATAGCCCTGGCTGTCCCAGAACTCACTCTGTAGACCTGGCTGGCCTCGAACTCAGAAATCCTCCTGCCTCTGCCTCCCAAGTGCTGGGATTAAAGGCATGTGCTACCACCGCCCGGCTCAGTGTTTGATTTCTTTTTTTTTTCTTTAAAGATTTATTTACTATTATATCTAAGTGCACTGTTGCTGTCTTCAGACACACTAGAAGAGGGTGTCAGATCTCATTATAGGTGGTTGTGAGCCACCATGTGGTTGCTGGGATTTGAATTCCTGACCTTCGGAAAAGCAGTCAGTGCTCTTAACCGCTGAGCCATTTCTCCAGCCCCTGATTTCTAATATTTAATCAAAGCAAAAATAATTATAGTTTTATTAGGACTGGAGGTACAGTTCAACTTGGCAGGGTGCTTGCCTATCATACATTAAGTTCTGAGTTTGGTTCCCAGCTCTGCTTAAGCTGGGATGGTGACACTCTTGGATGCATATCAAGTTGGGGGCCAGCCTAGGATACAGAAATTACAGTTTTATCTCTTCTTGCTCTCACCTCTAAGTTCTGACATCATACTTTAGGGCAGTGGGGGAGGGAAAGCATTTCCTAGCATCTGAAGAGATGATCATACTAGCCCCACCCACGTTCCCCTTCTTTCCTTTTATACTTGGGAGTCTTAGAAAGGTCCTGAAACTTACAAGCTAATAAGACTCCATCCCCCAGGTCTAATTGCAGGGGAGAGGACATTATCTATCCTGCAACCTCCTTAGAGAGCTCCGGGGATTGAACTTTCGTGAGCTGTGGATACATGCCCTGGGCCACACATGCAGTGGACAAGCACTGGGGTAGACTCTTCGGGGGTATAGCTGTCTTTGAGTGATTCACTGTCCTGTAAGTAACCTCAATGTACTCATGAGTTCCTTAAGCTAGGTGGGTGGGGTAATTTCTTTGTTGTTGGTAGTCTCTCTGGGGTGAACAGACTGAACATTTATTCATATCTCCCTAGCAAGCGCCACTCAGTTCCCTTCCAGGATAGTTGAAGTTCTCCCCGGGAGGTTCCCATCCCCCTTTTCTTGACTTGTGGAGGTGTGTGAGAATTCTAAGGACTGTGAGCTGGTGGAAAGCTTAGTGTTTACTTCATGGCCCGTGAAGTTAGGCATTGCTTAAAAGGAGACGCTTAACAGTTAATAACAATTAATCACTCATGGATCAGAAAGTGTAGAGAGGTAATAAGTTGATAAGCAGTACGATTGCCAGTATACTGCAATATAGAGCACCTTGTATAGATAGTCTCATGGTTTCTTTTTCTCACAGCTGTGAAGGTTATCTTTGTACAGATGTATTTTCGCTGCACACTGGTTTAGTCGCACCATACTCTCACCCCTTACATTGTGATATTGTGTGTCATGTAGGAAAACTCTGAAAGGGCTGAGGGATTAAAGCTCATGGGACAAACCCTGATAGTGAGCAGCTGAGAAGTGATGGACAAGCACTCCGCCCTCCCATTCCCTGAGCCAACACTCCCGAGGCATGCTTCATGTTGTGCCACCATGGAAGAAAGGGCCAAGCGCAAGGCTCTGATGGTGTGGGAACCTACTTGTGCATCCTTCTCTAACTGAGCTAGTAATCAAAACCAATGTCACATGGCCAGAGTCAAAGCTAGTGCCATCATTAAGAGCTTAAAGGGTACAGGAATGAAGGTCTCCTTTATATTCCCATGTGACTTCCCTTTATGGGTCCTCTAGGATCAGATCAGATGATGGCCCCTAGTTGCAGCTGCTGTGGTGAGGTGTGAGACTTTCCCTAAGCAGATCAACATAGTCTGTGGGACAATGTGTATGGCTTTTAGCTTGGTAAATGCATTTTTCTGATGTCCATTACTTATGAGGTACAAACTATGTTCACATTATTATGGGAAGGGAAGCTATAGGAACTTGTATGCCTGAACAGAGAACCCCTATCTTTTTTGTTGCTGCTTTAATAATCATCTGCAAGAAATTGTTCATGGTAAGATTTTGTGGTACCGCATGCTACTCCTCTGCACCAGTAACATCAGACAAACTGGGTGTGGAGAGCGGAGAGTGCTAAGTCCTTTGGATAGTCTAATAAGACATATGCACTTCGGAGGCAGAGAGACAAAACTCCACAAACACTAAGATGTACTACATCAATGACTTTTTCCAGGAATTCATTAGGCACTCCACCAGGACATTTCCTGCTAAAAGAGTCTCCTCATTCTGCTAAGAGAAAGTTGCATTGGTGAATGAGATGTATGGATTTGTAGAGTGACACTTAGGAATAATGTCACTTAAGAGTAGAAATCAGGCCCAGGATCAGAGGTGAGGAGGACACATCTGTCTCAACACTGGGAGTAACTGAGACCAGCGGGACCAGGCACACAGGAACTCCACTAGCCCAGTGGCTCAGGTTTCTTCTGGTCCCACAACACCCAGAGGAAGCTCCACTCCTAGGCACTCTAACACGCCCAGGATTAGAGGTGAGGAGGACATAACGTCTGTCCCAATGCCAGGAGTAGCTGGGACCAGTGGGACCAAGCACACAGGAGCTCCACCAGCCCAGTGGCTCAGGTTCCTTCTGGTCTGTCTGGGCTGGCTGGTGCCCTGAGCAGACCTTGGGTGCAAACTCTGCAGTCATTCCCAAAACACCCAGAGGAAGCTCTACTCCTAGGTCCTCTAACAAGCCCAGGGCCACAGGATCCCAGAATCACAGTATCACAGAGACAGCTTGACTCTGAGGAGTTCTGACACAACCAGGATCACAGGAAGAACAGATTCCAGTCAGATTTAGCAAGGGCAGGTAGCACTAGAGATAACCAGATGGCAGGGGGGCAAGCATAAGAATATAAGCAACACAAACCAAGGTTACTTGGCATCATCAGAACCCAATACTCCTACCATTGTAAGTCCTGGACACACCATCACA
This sequence comes from Montemys delectorum, assembly GCA_019843815.1. NCBI lineage: Eukaryota > Metazoa > Chordata > Mammalia > Rodentia > Muridae > Montemys > Montemys delectorum. The sequence goes on along the minus strand of JADRCD010218181.1, from coordinate 11,425 downwards.
CCAGAAAAGCAAGATTCAGATCTAAAATCACTTCTCATGATGATGATACAGGACTTTAAGAAAGACATAAATAGCACCCACAAGGAAATACAGGAGAACACAGGTAAACAGCTAGAAGCCCTTCAAGAGGAAACAAAAAAAAATCCCTTAAAGAACTTCAGGAAAACACAATCAAACAGGTGAAGGAAATGAGCAAAATCATCCAGAATCTAAAAATGGAAATAGAAACAATAAAGAAATCAGAAAGAGACACAACCCTGGAGATACAAAACCTAGGAAAGAAATCAGGAGTCATAGATGCAAGCATCACCAACAGAATACAAGAGATAGAAGAGAGAATCTCAGGGGCAGAAGACACCATAAAACACATTGACACAACAGTCAAAGAAAATGCAAAAAGCAAAAAGCTCCTAACCTAGAGCATTCAGGAAATCCAGGACACAATGAGAAGACCAAACCTAAAGATAATAGGTATAGAAGAGAGTGAAGACTCCCAGTGTAATGTGCCAGCAAATATCTTCAACAAAATTATAGAAGAAAATTTCCCTAACCTAGAAAAAGAGATGCCCATGAACATACAAGAAGCCTACAGAACTCCAAATAGACTAGACCAGAAAAGAAATTCCTCCTGGCACATAATAATCAAAACATTAAATGCACTAAACAAAGAAAGAATTTTAAAAGCAGTAAGGGAAAAAGTCAAGTAACATATAAAGGCAGGCCTATCAGAACTACACCAGACTTCTCACCAGAGACTACGAAAGCTAGAAGATCCTGGGCAGATGTCATATAGATCCTACAAAAACACAAATGCCAGCCCAGGCTACTATACCCAGCAAAACTCTCAATTACCATAGATGGAGAATACAAGATATTCCATGACAAAACAAAATTTACACAATATCTTTCCACAAATCCAGCCCTACAAAGGATAATAGATCGAAAACATCAACATAGGGAGCAAAACTACACCCCAGAAGAAGCAAGAAGGTAATCTTTCAACAAATCCACACAAATCTAATTCCACCCCTTACAACAAAAACAACAGGAAGTAACAATTCCTTTTTCTTAATATCTTAATATGAAAATTAATATTACCAACATATCCTAATCAATTGAAATCCAATAATATGAGGAATTAGAAATTTATTGATTGTCATCCAATGGTCTCTCTAATTTGGTAATTAGAGAGATAGGTCCAATATTATACAACTCATATACACTTTCAGCTTGTTTGTTTGTGACAATGTCTTGCTGTGTACAACATAATGGTCTTGAGATCTTGCTTCTCCTACCTCAGCCTCTCTATTAGTATTGTTTATTTCATGTCTTTACACTATACTCTGGTTTTCAGAACATCTTACATATTTTAAAAGTATTTATATACCAAAAGAAATGTAGACAATTAAATTGGGAGGAGGTTTGTAAGAGAACAACAACAGTAAGACTGAAGGCTTTGCTTGATGTTTGCAACTCTTGTATCAAGTCACCACAGTAAGAGCCAAGATTTTAAGCTCCACTAAATACAAAACAAACAAACAAACAAACAAAAACGCTTTATATATTTATGTTCATTTAAGAAAATATTAGTAAGTGATGTATTATTTTGAAATATACAGCTAATATGTTTGGAGTTATTTAATATTTAAATTTATATTGAGAAAAGCATATGTATTTTCAGTATTGCCGTAGACAGCATACATAAGACTGTTAAATTGATTGTTGTTTTATATCAAACAACTTTTCTTTTTTAAAGATTTATTTATTGGACTGGGCGGTTGTGACGCACGCCTTTAATCCTAGCACTTGGGAGGCAGAGACAGGCGGATTTCTGAGTTCGAGGTCAGCCTGGTCTACAGAGTGAGTTCCAGGACAGCCAGGGCTACACAGAGAAACCCTGTCTCGAAAAACCAAAAAAAAAAAAAAAAAAAAAGATTTATTTTTTTATTTTCATGTGTATGAGCACACTGTAGCTGTACAGATGTCCATGAGCCATCATGTGCCGGCCCCACTCGCTCCTGTGTAATACACTGTAGCTGTCTTCAGATGCACCAGAAGAGGGCGTCAGATCTCATTACGGGTGGTTGTGAGCCACCATGTGGTTGCTGGGATCCGAACTCAGGACCTTCGGAAGTGCAGTCAGTGCTCTTACCCGCTGAGGCATCTCGCCAGCCACTCAAACAACTTTTATAATACTCATTTTTATTGTTATAATATTTTATAAATTTTAAAGAATATGACAAAAAAAGATATTGTAGGTATTGAAGGGATAATACTCCTCTGGAAGGAGTTGGGGTGCAAAAGGAAAACAAGAATGTGATCTAATTCTATTCATTTGAAATATGTTTTTAAATGTTAACAAATTCAGATAAATTGAAATCATGTAACTTTTCTCATTTTAATGCAATAAAAATGCAAAAAAAAAAATAGAGTAGAATGCAAGGCAAAGAGAACTTTGCAGAAAACCTGGATATAAAGCAATATCCACCTCAGGGTATTAGTGAATGTACTAGCTAAAGAGGATGTGTAGACTTTTCCAGCAAACTCTACCACTGGACAGTTGCGGCAGCCATCAGGAGGGTTCTGATGAGAGGGTGCGTTTTCTGCAACAGAGAAATAACTTGCATGTGGAGTGCACTGGCCTGACCACAGGACACAGACAATTAAATTACACAAGAGTGCTGCGTCATGGTCTGGACATGTCAGGCTTTCAAACTCATAAGATCTGATGCAAACAGCACTTGGGAGTGGCCCTGAAAGCCAGTGACTTTAAAGGACAGTGTGACACACAAGGAAAGCTGACTAAGCTATGAACAATTGTAGTCTGGGGTTAAGTTATAAGAGGGTGAAAGAACCTGAAGTGGAGATACTCAGAGTCCTAGCAAGTGGCAAACGGTTTGGTTGGTCAATCAGACATCCCCCCCCCGCCCCCGCCCCCAAGAGCGAATTCAGAAGACCAAAGACAAAAATGTGTAGGTAAGAGGCTTATGCATGAACCTATGAAAGCAAGTAAGTAGTGGCTCTTTGTGTTTTAGAGTAATGCTTCTTGGAGCACTGCCCTTTGGAGGAAAGCCTTGGACTAGTAACCTTTCCTGTTGCTATGACCAAACACCCGACAAGCAGCAGCTGCAGGAAGGAAGATTTTATCTGGGCTCACAGTTGGAGAGTACAGTCCACGGTGGCAGGTAAGGCATGACCATGGGAGCTGCTTTCAGCTGGGGCAGCAGGAGAGTGAGACTGACTGCTCAACCTGAGACCAGGAAGCAGAGATGGAACAGGAAGTGAGTCTGGGCTAAAAAAACTCAAGGTTCATCCCTTATCAATTCATTTCCTCCTAGGGCTAGCCTCTATCTTCTAAAGGTCCCATAACCTCTCAAAATAGTACTATCAGCTGGGGACCAAGTGTTCAAATGTGAGAGTGTATGGAGGACAGACTCCATCAACTGGATAGATGGATCGCTTGTATTTGTCAGCTAGCCTCTGTCTATTGCTACTCGTGTGACGTGGTACAAGGATTGACATTCTCCATGGATGAAACAAGAGTATGTCCTCTTTCACTAAATGCAGCCTGCTGATAACAGACTAGTATTAATTTTACATATCAGTTTTTCTCAACCCATGGGTCTCAACCTCTTTGAGGGTTGAATGACCCTTTTATAGGAGCCACATAACTGATAATCCTGCATATCAGATCTTGGACTCATAACAGTAGCAAAATTATAGTTATAAAGTAGCCACAAAGATAATTTTATGGTTGGGGTCACCACAACATGAGGCGTATTAAAGGGTCGCAGCATTGGGAAGGTCGAGAGCTGCTGCTCTATAAGGTACTATCTCTTGATAAGAACAAGAAGGTACACGGAGGCAACTTGATTACATTCGATGTCTTCTGCCAGTTGTAGGATAGGAACTTTAGTTTTTGCCACAAGGCTTTCTGTATTAAGTCATTGCAGAGTCCCATGTGGTTGACCTCTGACCACATTGAAAGCCCTCTAACAAATGAAATTATAGGCAGGGCAGAAGTTAACCTGGCTAGTGCAAGAGCTATACCATGCCAGACACTTCCTCCGATGTCCTTAGAGCACACAGTACTGCAGATGCTGCTCTGCCAACAAACTGAGTACAAGGGTTCTGACAGTGTTCCGACTAGCCTTGTTCCATGTTTTTCTTCCTTGAGATTTCTCTATTGCATTGTCGTGAGGTGGCTGTGGAGACTCTCTCAGGCGTGTGCAACCTGGAAGGTCATGGGATTTAAATTCCATTGGACGTCTCTTTACTAAAGGGGGGGGGGACGGTAAAAGCTAGGGCAGATGAGGAAAAGTTTTTTTAAGTGTGTCAGTGTGAGCATGTGTGGTAGTCAGAAGAAATCCCTCTGGAGCCAGTTTTCTCCTGCCAACTTGCGGGGCCTGGAGATCAAATTCAGCTTTCCTCAGGGATCAGACATGGTGGAGCCCAACCCAGTGGAGGGATCGCTGATTGAGGTCCTGCAAAGATCTTGGGTGCCAGCCTGAGGCACACAGCAATATCCAGCTTCATGGTATACCCTTACATTCCTCCTCCCTCCCACCTTCCTTTCCTGTGCCTTATCTCAAAGAAACAACTTACACACAAGCTCTTGTCTTGGTCTCCACTTTTTAGGGTACCCAGAATCACTACAATTCCAATGAAACTCCCTAACTTCATTCATTTTCTTGGCATCTTATCTGAAGATAAAGGAAAGAGACACAATGAAGAGAATTTCCAAAAGCTTGGGCTCTTGCTTCAAACTGAATGAGCCCCCAAGCATGGATCTCAAGTTCTCTCTCTGTTTTCCACAGCTGATATGCTCAAAATCCCTCATCAGACACACCCTAGAACTGTCACAAGGGCGCTAAATGACAACGATGATGTCTGAGCCAAGTATGTACTCTTCAGGTGTTGCCTGCTAAAGGCTCTCAAAGCCTGCTCCAAGTGACACACTTCAAGGCTATACCTATTAAACTTCCACGAGCAGCACTACCAATGGGGTGAGCAAATGTTCACATGCCCCAGCCTCTGGGGAGTCTTTTCTCACTCAAACCACGACGACTAGCTTCCACCCAGACAACATACTAACGCAGGCAGCTCTTTGTTCAGTGGTTATTCTGTTCTGGTCTTTGCTATTGTTTGGCTCACTGGCAGTTCAGAAGCTCAGCAGTGAGACAAGAAAAAGTTTAGGCTCAGATGTGTCTGCCGGTTCATGACTTTTATTCCAGCACTTGGGAGGCAGAGGCAGGTGGATCTCTGTGAGTTTGAGGCCAACCTGATCTACAGAGTAAGTTCCAGAACAGTTAGGGCTACAAAGAGAAACCCTGTCTCGAAAAACAAACAAACAAGCAAAAAACAAAAACAAACAAACAAACAAAAAAAACCAAACCACCTCCACTAACAAAGAAAAAAGAAGGGAGGGAAGAGGGGGATAGAGATTAAGTTCAAATAGATTTCCTCCATATTTCTACAATGTTATTCCAAAAACATTAATTTCTTAGCTAAAACACCAAGTTTAAATAGAACAAAATGCTCAGAAAATGCTTCTTGTTGCATAGACTACGGTTTCCAAACTCCATCTATGAGTCTGGAAGCCTCCTGGGTGCCTGACAATTTAAGAGTGTTCCAGTTTCTTTCACAATCCAACGTGAAATGACCTTTCTTGGAGGATCCTCTTTGCTGAGTTTTTCTTATCCGTCCAACTCTGGGTGTCCGGGGACCTCTTACACCCACCGCTCAGTTCTGTGGGTCATGTTTACCACACAGTTGTCCCTTAAGTAACCTGATTCTCCAGCATCTCCTGCTCTGCATACAGCTCCGAGAGTGATCAGGGTAGTATGAGCTGAATGACACTAATTTTTGAATCACGGCTCTTAGGTTCTTTGCGTCTGTCTGTCTGTCTGTCTGTCTGTCGTCTCTCTCTGTCTCTCTGTGTCTCTGTCTCTCTCTGTCTCTGTCTCTGTCTCTCTCCCTCTCTTTCTCTCTCTCAGCCAACACTAGTTATCCTAAGGAGTTTGAGGCAAGTGACAGTCTAACACACCAGCATAACCTTGCTACAAACGTATAATGAAGCCAGTCTCAGGGAAGATTCTGCAACATCAACATTTGCTAAAGACGCAATCTCTAGCAAGCAAGTAAGCACAAAGCCACTCACACTGCCTATTTGGGAAGCTTGATGGAGTCACAGCACCTGTCTGGCCTTTGGATGCTCCGACGAGCACCTTGCATGAGCTTCAATAGAGGCAAAAGCCAAGACCGGAGAGACAGAAATCTGTCGCCCTTACAGTCGATAGCGGATAACAAGGATGTTCCCGGTCGATGGCCCTACACTGGTGGCTGCCCACAAAGGTTTTCAACAATCTAGCTTTGCCAGTGGAAGGGTAGCAGTTTCTTTGGATCCTAAAACTCTCATAATGTGAGCAACGAGATATCTCAGCCAGTTCTCACATTGATTCCTCGGGGATGGAGAGAGAGCTCAGTCAGTAAAGTGCTTGCTTTAGGTAAAGTAAAGCACATGAGGATCCCAGTTCAAGCTCCGGAAGGCATGTTAGAAAAAAAAAGTAGAAAAAAAGAAACCATAATAAAATCCTATAGATACTGGTTTTGCTTGACTGACTTATAAATTACTGTTTTATGATAACTGCTTTTGGAATAATAGAAAGTTTTGTGAAATGTTGACCTAGTGTATATCCTAAGATTGTGAATTTAATAAAGTATATATACGTGTATTAAAAGGAAAAAAAAGTAGAGCCCGGTGATACATGTTTTTAATCCCAGCACTGGGAGTGTGGAGACAGGAGAGTCATTGCTGGCTAGCCAAAGACTGTCTCAATATAATACAATATAATACAATACAATACAATACAATACAATACAATACAATACAACAAAATGGGACAGCAACTGAGGAATAACGATCTGAGATTTCACATATGCACTCCACCATGCACCTGCACATATATAAACACATACATACACACACAAACACACATACACACACACACACACACACACACACACACACTTCCTTTGAGAATGTAGAAAGGTACAAAAGCCAATAAGAGTCTACTATTGTCTTTTGCTGCTGCTGATCAATTCTAGGTCCTTGCAAATAGTAGCAAAGTAGTCTATCAGGAAGTTATAGCCACAGACTCCAAATGTTTTAAATTTTACCAATAGGAGCTCATTTTTGATATGTGTTATGTGGATCAGTGGGATGCTATTGTTCACAATTAAAAAAAACACTTTGCTATTTAATGTACAGATTAGCAAAGCTTTGACTATTTATGGAGATAACTGACAATAAGGGCTCTGGTGGACAGGCTCCAGGTTTGTGTGCCTGTTAACCTCTCTAACAACCCTATAGTTAAAGTTGAAAATACGGACATGTGCAGCATCTCATTGTCACTGTAAAGTGTTTAATGGTAAATAACCAGAACTCCACACATGACAAAGCCCCTAGCCTCTTGGGCTCCACAGATAGTGCGTCTGATCAATTGAAGGCTTGCTCATGCTCCACCCCCAACAAAACAAAACACAATATGGCTGACCATTGGACCTAGAGAAAACAATCACAATTGTGTAGTGTTTTTCAAACTACAAATTAGAATCAATTAATACAGTTGTTCTCAACCTTCCTAAAGTTGTGACCCTTTAGTACAATTCCTCATGTTGTGGTAACCCCCAACCATAAATGTGTTTCATTTCTATTTCACAACTGTAATTTTTGCTATGATTATGAATCCTAACCTAAATAATTTGGTTTTCTGGTAATCTTAGAGGATACTTACAAAAGGGGTCATGACCCACAGGTTTAGAACCACTGGATTACAGGTCAGTGCATTGGTTTAATGGCATATGACCAACATTAAAACCACCAAAATAGGGGAGATGGTGAGCCTAGGGTGTGGGACCTCTGTGATTTGAATGTACCAGGGGTCAGACCCTGAGTCGGAGTCTCCTTTGGAGATGTGGTTGAGCTCTCTGAACCTGGATTACTCTCCACATTGCTTGTAGACAGGTGACACGAGGCCTGGCACGGCTTTCTAAGCCAGAGAACCACTTCTAGTCAGCCCTCGTGTTATTGAATTAACTGAGATGCCGTGCCTACTCCAATGAAGTCTTGTGACGAACTCAAAAGCTTGGCCACAGATCAGAGGCAAAAGCATCAAAGGAAGCCAGTCTCTTGGAGTTTATTAGTGGCATTCCCTAACTCAGAGGTAGCCCAGATATGTCCTTGTGTGTGCTAGGTGCTCACCAAGATATGATTTACTAGTAGCTAGACAAAATTGGACATTGCTCTCTGACTTTTACCAATGTTCCAACATCTTAGCCAAACCCTGGTTTGAAATTTCGTAAAGAATGTTACCCATCCAGACTAATTGCCTTTGGCATTGTGGGTAGGGCATTGAAGTTTACAGAATGGGAAACTTATCCCAGGGCAAGGTCAAGTAGAATCCTCATTTTCAGTATTGCAGTTGAACCACTCCTAAGAATTAGCAAGAATGGGACAGGTCTCTACTAGCCCAGAAGATTAGCATAGTGGGTGTTTTACTAAGGATGGGCGGGATTTTGAGCAGAGTGTGTTTGTGTGTGTGTGTGTGTGTGTGTGTGTGTGTGTGTGTGTGTGACAGTGTGCAGCAGAGAGAGCAGTCAACATTCGAGCTTCGAGCATTTGAGCTTCGAGCCTCATGCGGTCTGCAGCATTCCCCCCCAACTCCCCCAGGCCAGAGCCCTCTGCCCAGTGGGATGCAGCACCCGTCCAGAAGAGGTGGCTGTTTTAGACCCGGTGTGTTTTAGATGGCCTCAAATGTACCTCAACCACTGAGCTGCCAGATTTTTCATTTCTCTTTTGTAATGGTTGTAAAAGTCTGATGCCATTTTTGAGAAATACATTCAGATCCTGCACTTCCTTGTGTCGTGTCTGCCATTATTTCTTCACCAACGCCTTGCCTACCTGTACCAGGACCCTGTTCTCCTGCGGGTTGAGGGAGACCCAGACTGGCAGGCCCTCGGCAATGAGAGGCTTGGAGTATAAACCAGCTGCTCTGACCCTCCAGTAGTGCGCTGCCATGTAGAGCTGTCTTGCCCACTGAGCCTTAGTTATTTTCCAGGCCACTGGGACAGACCAAGCGGTGGGACTTGGCTTCATCGCTGTTAGCCCGATTATCTTTACTGACTACACCATTTGGGTAATTCTTTCACCATTCGTTGACAGCCAGTCCTCCATCCACAAGTACTTCCTGCCCCGAGTCTGTGCTGTGCTCATCCCATTGCTCCTACTGCTCCGGTTCGTTGGATTGTTCATCACATGTGTGATGCTGAAGAGCCAGAGGGCGACCAGGAAGGTTCAGTGAAGGTCCAGCAGGGATGAAGCTGCAAGAGCCTTCACCATATCTCCTCTAGGGAAGGGACCAAGGTTCACAGCCTACAAGACAGTCAAGCTGGCTGTACTGCAGCCGTCTTTGGGAGGAGAGGCTGCTTACAGCTCAGCTTGACAAACCAGAGCTCCCTCTCTCTCTCGGTCATCCTATTAGAAGCCAAGCGGAAGGTGGATTGGGAAGCTGCTCGATCATTCTCTCTGGGCTCAGGCGCTGAACATTGCTGGTCTTGTCTACCTCAGCCAAAGCTCTGTGTCTCCTACCAAGTTCTGCTCTCTCGCCTCAGGTTTTCATTCTGCTGTGTGCTGATAGACCGAGCAGGCTCCAGGCTGCGTCAGCCTTCCTGCCTCTCTGTGAAAACCCTGTCCCTTCACAAAGCAGCTCTTCCCTTCCAAATATGACACTGCCCAGGCTCCCTGAGGATTTCTGGACCTAGAGAGCCCTAGAGAAAGACAGACAAACTCCAGAACCACATGGATACATCCAGGCAACCACACCAGACCCCAGCTGCTCTGTTCAGGAAAACTTAATCATGTTAGAAAAAACAAAACAAAACAAGAGCTTTATTTATTTATTTATTTAGTGTTAATCATGTTAAAAGAAAAATCCACCAAGAGATTTATTTATTTATTTATTTATTTACTTATTTATTTGGTTTTTTGAGACAGGGTTTCTCTGAGTAGCCCTGACTGTCCTGTAACTCACTGTAGACCAGGCTGGCCTTGAACTCAGAAATCCTCCTGCCTCTGCCTCCCAAGTGCTGAGATTAAAGGCATGTGCCACCACTGCCTGGCAATCCTGTGCTTTATTTTACTTTTTAAAATATTTTTTAAAATTGTATGTATGTGTGTATGTATGTATGTATTATGCATTATGTATGTGTGTGTCCACGTGCCATAAAGAATTTGTAGAGGTCTGAGGACAGTCTGTGGAAGTTGTCTCTTCTTCCACGATGTGGGTCCCAGGGTCCCAGGGTCCTAGGTCATCCTTGCCAATATTATTACTTTTTTGAGAAAAGGCTTCTCACTGAACCTGGAGCTCACTAACTGGCTAGACTGGCTGCCCAGCAAGCTCCAGGGATCCTCCTATCTCCTCCTCTCCAGCACTGGGCTTTTTATGTTGGCACTTGGATTCAAATTCCGATCCCCATCCTTCTGCCACAAGCACTTACCAGGTGAACCCTCTATCCAGCCCCAACACTTATGCAGTTTGTCAGTAATTGGCATTCTGTAGCTCCCTGGTAATTAGTGATATTAATAATTTTTAAAAAGTTTGTTACTATTTTACATATGTCAATGTTTTTCATATATGTTTGTCTGGGCACCACCTGCATGCAGTATTTATGAGGACCAGAAGAAGGTGACAGACCCATTAGACCTGGAGCTATAGAGAGTTGTGAGCTGCCCTGTGGTGCTGGGAATTGTACCCAAGTCTTTTGGAAGACGAAGTGCTCTTAATGGCTGAGCAATTTCTCAACAACAACAACAACAACAACAACAACAATAATAATTTACAAACCTATACAAATTATTATAATAATTGGCTGTGTATACATCTTCTTTGGGGAAATAATCTAATCAGATAACTTGTCCTAAAATATCCTTTTAAAATTGTGTGTGACAAAAGTTGAAGACTCTGGAAGAGCTGCACCTCATGGGTTGGGTGCTGTTATATCTTTCTATATCCTTCAATAACTGATCCTGTTGTAAGTTCCCATCTGGGCAAAACACTTATCTCCCTCTTCAAGGGCCTGGGGTGGCTCTAGCTAAAGACATGGGCTTACATCAGCAGGTTAACCCTTGCTTAACCTGCAGTGTCAGCACTGTGATTTCTAATCTCTTGGCCTCTGTCATCGTAGACAATGAGTGGGCACTTGCTTTATATTTGTGTAATTATATGACCAACCCTGCTGTGGGAGCCGCCCTACTGGTTGCACGGCTTTCTTCTTTTCTGACAAATGGTGGCTCACAGCAAAGGAAAACTGTGATATGCATTTGGGCTCCCTTATTGAGTCAACAATTTTTGTTGTTGTTGTTGTT
>JADRCD010218180.1:0-25658 GCA_019843815.1 Montemys delectorum | reverse complement strand
GGCACAGGGTGTGGACAGATTTGGGGGAGAAGGGAACGTTGAGGGACCCGGCCCCACGGTGACCAGGGCCTCAAGGGCAGGCCTGGGGGACCCATGGGGGCCTAGGTCAGGCTCGAGAGGGAAGGAGGACGTTCCATTTGGGGGTTCGGACGGGTGTGTAGGGGGATTTGGGGCGGGCAGGGGCAAGTGAGGTGGTGGAGGGAGGGACAAGATGGGCACCTCTGGGCAGAGATGGAAGGAGCAGATGCCCCGGTTAATGCTGCTTGTGAGGGGCAGAGAATGGGGCAGGCAGCAGGAAGGCCACCGGACGCCTGAAGGGAAATGGCGGAGGAGGGGTCCGCAGCTGGGAGTGTGGCGAGCAGGCTGAGCCCCAAACGATGGAGGGAAGGAGTGTCTGGGGAGGGTGGCGGGTGAAATTGAGGGTATTCAGGCAAGAGATGTCTGTGTGTGTGTGCCCAGGACGTCAGGAGTTCCCTAGTGAATATCTGGCTGGGAAGTATGGAGGGAGACAGGAAGGAAGGGTTTGACAGGCCAGGGGTTAAAAGGCTTGGTATTTGTCCTGTATTCAGGGGAGTGGAGGATGGAGCTAATGGGAGGAGTGGTTGACACAGGAACTGAATTTGAGGGCTTTGGGAGAGAAATGGGGATAAGGAGGTTATGTGGAGGTGTTAGGTTGGGTGGAGAGAAGTGTCAAGGCAGGAGGTGTGTATAGCAGTATAAGGGGAGCACGAGTGAGTGAAATGGAGGGTGTTTGTGTGAAAAATTCTAGTGGGCAACAGCAGAAGAGAGGACCTTAAGGTTGGGAGCACCCTGGAAAGAGATGAGGTGTGTGGCAGGATGGAGAGTGGGATGGTGAGCAGAAGGGAGGGAGAGGAAAAAATGTTTATGGGAGTGGTAGGTAAGGTGTAGGGAAAACTGGGAATATTCCCAGGGCAGGAGGTGTGGAGAAAAAGCTAGGAATGAGGAAGAAGATGGAAGCGGGTTGTGTTAGAAGGGAAATTAGTAGTAGGGTGTAGAGGAAGAAGTGAAAGGGGTAGGCAGGGGACAGAAGAAAGGAAAGAAAGGGTATTTTGTAGTAGAGAATGTAAAGGAATGTATAGTACCTATACTGAAGGAAAGGACCAGGTGAAGGGATTTATGGGTTCATGGCTGTAACTAGAAGGACAATTGTATGGAGTTGGTGTGCTGAGGGAAGTAGGATGCCCACGTTTAAAGCAGGAAATGACTGTTGGGGAGGGGTCAGAAGTAGGTTACCTAAGAGTCTGGAAGATTCAAGGTGTGGAAGTGTGAGGAAAGATTGGAGTTTTTACAGTTTTAAGACATTAAAGGGTCAGGCAGTGGTGGTTGCTGCATGCCTTTTTATCTCAGTGCTTGAAAGGCAGAGACAGGTAGAGCTGAGTTAGAGGCCAGCCTTGTGAGTTCTAGGACATCTAGGGCCACATGGAGAAACAATGTCTTGAAAAACAAAACAAAGACACAACAACACAAAAACTCTAAAGACAGTAAAGGGTCCAAAATTAGTAGGTCACTGAGACATAATAAAGGGTAGAGTGCCAGGTGTCCAGTGGGAGGAGAAAACTAGAGAGGATTACTTTCAGGCCTAGAGGAACTAGAAATTTGGGACAATGGGCACAGGATGTGGATCCTAGACTGATATTAACAGAGAATAAAGGACATTCAATTGTGTACCATATCTTAAAGTTAATTCTTTTAGGATCAAGAGATGATGAACCAACCCTACTTTTAGTTCCACAACAAGTGAATGGGAAAGGAATAGGGAAGAGCTGACCACCCACTTTGAAGTTGGGCGGTATGTAGTGTGTATTCACTTAGCTCTGTTGACTGAGTAGACATGTGGCTATACATTGTGAAGAATACACCCAAAAGGTAAAAGAAATGGAATTCTTTTACCTTTTGGTGCATAGTAGATGTCTTTGTGAAACTGCCTGAGAGCAGCTTTTGGTTTGCAGTGTCTCAGGTACCCAGAAGCTTTCTCAGTAATGGGACAGTATTCAGGCATTGGATGATGTAATATCTGAGTCTCATGCTACAGGCTGACAAAAAAAAAAAAAAATAAAAAATGTAAGCTTCTGAAAGTGGCAGAAATAGAGCCTTTGGATTCTAACCTTTAAAATGTTAATAACTGACACTGGATTGTCAGCTCTTTTTTTTAACCAAGTAATTCAAGAAAACTTTAGCTGAGTCCTTTAGGTTCTTAGGTATTTTGGTTTGCTTTGATGGTATATGCAATGTTAGCTTTAAATGAGAGAAGATACTTCTGGATTTGGGTAGACATAAGGCCACCATCAGCTTGCCAGGTACATGGGAATTAAACTTCAGAAGTTTGAACACAGACATTTCATTTCAATGCCTTGTCTCCTTTAGTGATCTGTAGTTTAGTGTATGTGTGTGTGTGTGTATGTGTGTGTGTGAGAGAGAGAGAGAGAGAGAGACAGAGAGACAGAGACAGAGACAGAGAGACAGAGACAGAGACAGAGAGAGATTGATTGATTGGAAAGCCTTGAGACTGTTTCATTGTAAGCTCTGTTTCCTAGAATCCTGGAAAGTGAATTCCCTTTTGACAGTTGAACTTTCTGGCTTGTCAGATTTTGCTAAAAAGTAAATTTTATCTGGTTATAGAAGTACCTTGAATTGCTATCCAATGAACTTCATATAGTATATAGTACTACTATGATTTCAAAGAAAAGGTCTGCTTTGGACACTTTCTGGGTTGATCTTTTGTCAGTTGGGAAGTATATTTGTGTAGGCATTGTACTTCCAGATAACAAGTTTAAGGGTGAGTGGGAATCTTGCCTAAACAAAGCAAGAGAGGAACAGAACAAAATTTAAAGTTTGAGTCTTAACTATAAATATTTAAAAATAAAAAGTTAATGATTTTTAAAATCCAGATTTGAAATGTTTAACATAAGGAGTAGTGTTCAGAAAGCATTGTTAACAAGATTTTTTGAGGGAAGTGTGTTTTAGTATGTCTTTGATTGAAACTCTTGGAGTTTGTTGAGAATTGATGTATGTATAGAATATAATTATAGTGAGCACATCTGCCCTTCCATTGCTCCTTGGCAGGAAATTTGAGTAGTAGTAGGATATTCTTTGAAAAAATTCTAATATGGCCACTGCTTTTTCCTTTTGTCCCTTCACCTTTTTTTAGAGATAGTGACTCATTCTGTTTGTAGCCCAGGATAGTCTTGAAATCCTTATGTCACTCAAGCTGGCCTGAAACTTAAGACACACTCTCCTGCCTGCTAGGTTTCAGATATGAACTATCCCACCTGCCATCTTATGAATACATTTTAAAGTCCATCCCGTTCATTTTACTGTTTTTTTGGGTGAACAATATTTCCTTGCTCAGAATACTCAATTCTGAAATAGTGTTTTGATGAAATGTATTATTGGGTGAAAATCTTTGTCTTCTGGTAGTTTGTAGGTACTTTAAAGAAAGGTAGGTTATTTAGATTTTGCAGACTAAATAATTGAATTCTGGTTTTATGTTCACTGATGACTTGCTGGACAAGACACTTAATCCCTTTGTACTTGTTTCTCTTCCAGAAATCTGACTCCTTATCTACCTCCCAAGAGTATTGAGGTGTTTATAGAAAACAAGTTTGTCTGTATTTTTTTAATGTTTATATTTTTTTAAAGACTCCCTGTGTAGTCTTGGCTGTCTTGAAACTCAGTACATAGACCTGGCTGGCCTACATCTCATAGAGATCCACTCGTCTCTGCCTCCTGAGTGCTGGGATATGTAAGGCATGTATCACAAGTTTAAGTCTTATAAAATCTATTATTGGAAGACTAGACTTTCCTTCTTACTTCCTTCTTTCCTTTTTGGTGTTGTGAGACAGAGTTTTTCTGTGTATCCCTGGCTGTTCTGGAACACATTCTGTAGACCAGGCTGGTCTTGAACTCACAATCTGCCTGCTTCTGCCTCCTGGGATTGAAGGTGTGCCCCGCCACCGACTGGCTCCTTATTTCTTTTCTCTCTGTGGTCTTTAGAGTGGTCAAATATTTAGATTGGTCATTAGTTAGACAAGGTGGCACATTCCTTTACTCCCTGCACTTGGGAGGCAGATCTCTGTTAGAGCCTAGCTTGATCTATCTACATAGTGAGTTCTAGGATAATTACCCTGTCTCAAAAAATTTCTGTCATTAGATAAGTTTGTTGTGATGAGGAACTTGGAGGTGAGACTTTCGTACACACCAGGGATATCTTTTAATTAATTTTTGTCATTGTTGTTCTACTGTGTAGTTACCTTCCTCCATTATTTTTGCAGTTTATTTGAATTCTGCTGTAATTGAAGCATGCCGCAGACATTGAGTTCTAGCTTAAGTCTAAGATTCTTTTTTTTTTTTTTCCCCTGAGACAGGGTTTCTCTGTATAGCCCTGGCTATCCTGGAACTCACTCTGTAGACCAGGCTGGCCTCTGCCTCCCAAGTACTGAGATTAAAGGCGTGCGCCACCACCGCCCGGCCTAAGATTCTTTCTAAACATGATTTTTAGAAGTAGTACTTTCCCAGTTGCAGAGCTTTTTCTTTTTTAAAAAAGTATTTTGTCTTTATTAATTTTAAGTAATAGTGTATATATGTGTCTCTGTCTGTCTTGAGTGTAGGATGTACAGAGGCGAGGAGAGTATTGAATCCACTGGAGCCGGAGTTGGACAGTTGTGACAGAGTGGGTGCTGCAAGTCAAGTTGGGTCCTTTGCAGGAGCAGTATGTATCCGATCTTACCTTTTGAGCCATCTCTTTAGCTTTATGGATAGTGTATGTTCTGCTTAAAAGGGAGCAATTTGTAAAAAAATTAAAGCCTTTTCAATGTTGTCCTTAGTTATAAAAAGCCTACTTAGGACTGCCCCAGCAAACATGTAAATAGTGAATTGCTTTATTAGACACTAATTTGCTTTGATTGTGGTAACATCTGTCTTTAATAGTGAGTAGTCTTACTGTACCAGCTGATTTGTTCACTTGTTTACTGCCTCATGTGGGACTTATTACCTATCTTACTGCTCTCCTGTTTTCATTTGTGTTTTGAAAGATTGGCTTTTTAAAATTAGTTTAGCTATTGAAAAACCTTTTTGATAGGTAGAGATGAGTAACTTTATACTCTAATTTTAGGAAACTTTATTTAGAGATATTTATACATATAAATTAAATTTATATGTCACTTGAAACAAATGAGTGAGATCAGATTAATGGTGATATAACAATTAAATGGTTTATGCCCAAAGCCTGTTAATTTAATCTAGTCTTGAGTTTTTACACTAAATAGTGACTTGACCAGAAAAATGTGACTGGTCACTTTCATCCTTGATTTGAATTATTACCCTACAAGTCCTTCGGGCACACATGCTCTCTAGAAGACTTTATTTATATATGTGCACTGTGTGAAGGAAGATGCTCTAAATTTTCGTTATTTGGTGTTCAAGTTCTCTTACTTTTAACATAACAGTGTATACACCTGCTTTCTCTAGTTAACTTTAGCACACTTTGAAAGGGTATAGTTGATTATATCACAACATTTTATGATTTCGTGGTTCCTTTACATGTGAAAAATGAGAATTCTACAGCAAGTTGTATAATTTCTGAGGTGTTTTGGGTCATAGATAGGATGTATCCATTTGTTATGGCACCTGCAGAACTAATTTGTAGATTCTAGGCTTTGCACATTTCAGTGGCTTGTTGGGCAAATCAGAAATTTGTTTATGAATTTAACCAACTTAGTCCTGTTGACATGCTGACTAGTTATTGTCCAAAAGGAACATGCCCTCTGCCCTCCAATGCCTGTTTTAGAGTGCCATTACTAAACTTGCTTTGCTAGGTTAATTCAGAAAGCATTTAGGTTCTAAGGCATGTTTTGTGCCAGACCTAAAATTTCTTAGGACTCAATAATACTGTGGTGAGTAAAGAACAGATCTTTCCTAGATAGATTGGTCATGAAAGTTATAGCTTATGGAACTGGGCTGTGGTGGTACATGCCTTTGGAGGCAGAGGCAGGGCATCTCTGAGTTTGAGGTCAACCTGTCCTCAGAGCAAGTTTCAGGATAGCCAGGGCTACACAGAGAAACTCTGTCTCAAAAAAGAAAAAGAAAAAGCTCCCCCTCCCCAAAAAAAAAAACAAAACAAAACCAAAAACTATAGCTTGTGACTTTGGTTATATTTAGTTAGCCTTGCTGAAAAAGTCCATTTTAAGATAGTAAGCCTGTAACTTTATAGTAAGTGGTTTATTTCTGAAAGTTAAAATGGAGGCAGTTACTTAAAAAAAAAAGGCTATTTGTGTGTGTGTGTGTGTGTGTGTGTGTGTGTTTTCATGGTGTGTGTGTATCGCAGTGGTATGTTGAGGTCAGAGGACTGACAATTTTCGGGGGCAGAGGAGTCTCTGGTCATCGGAAGGCAAAGAGGGCCTTTACCTGATGAACTATCTCCCTAGCCATGATTTTTGTTTTGTTTTTGTTTTGTTTTGCTTTTTTTTGTAGTGAGGCAAGGTTTCATTCCAGCAAATCTGGAACTCACTGTGTTGTAGCCTTGATAATTCAGGGTAGCCTTGAATCATCCTGCTCAGCCTCCTGAGTGCTAGGATTCCAGAAATGAACTAACACATCTGCTCTTGGTTTTTGTTTTTGAGGAGACAGGGTCTTGCTACTAGGCTGGCCTTAAAGCTGGATTCTCCTAGCTCTGTTTCCCAAGAAGCTGTCATTATAGTAGTGTGTGCTTGCTGCCTTTCCCTGCTAGCAGGTGTTCATTTGTACTAGTGTCTTTTGAACTTGTGTCTGTAGTTCAAAGAATTTTGAAGCTCATCAGTCATCACACTGACTCACTGACTGGCTTTTGTGCAACTTAGTCCATCCACATTTTAGCCTTTTGAGGTTTTAGATATTGAATAGCTCTGAATTAAACATCCCTGGGTAACTAATTTTCAGTTAGCAAAGCTAGTAAACTACAGGGAAAGAGGGTGTAATTTTTGTGTAAGCTAGCACTATGGAGAATAAACATTGTGAGCCATCAATGTGTGCATTTTCAGTTTTTGTGAACTGTGAGGTCAAGGTTAGCATGGATGAGTAGATATTACATATATTAGTAATAAAGGCTTTAAAATGGTGTTTTATCTGCTAACTTTTTGAGAAACAGAATTATACAAAATCAGCTATATTTGTTATAGATTTCATTTTAAAAATTGGAAAACATCCTCTAGTTTACAACTAGAGTGGAGATTAAAGAAAGTACTTGTTGTGATGGGAGAGAAGGTACAACTTTTAAGAATAGTTTTTCTGCAGAGAGAGGATCCAGGCTTGGTTCTCAGCATCCACATGATGTTACCATCTGAAATGCCACTTCCTGGGGAGTCCAGTAAGCTGTTTCTTGAGGGCACTGAGCACACATGTGGAACATATATACATGTAGGAAAAACACCAAGACACATAAAATAAAAATAAAACTAAAAATCAAAAAATTTATGTTATGAAACATACAATGTTTTTGTTTATTTATTTATTTATTTATTTTCCAAAGACAGGGTTTCATTGTGTAGCTGACTGTCCCAGAACTCACTATGTAGACTAAACTAGGCTGTCCTTAAAAGTTGAGATTTGCCTGCTTTTGCCCCAAGTGCTGGGATTAAAGATGAATGCTACCACCATCTGGCTATAATGTTTGCTTTTAAAGGAAAAATTAGGTACAATATAAGTTAAGGTCTGAGAAGCAAACTCAGGGCCTCTGGAAGAGTAGCAAGCACTTTTAACTACTGAGTTGTCTCTCCAGCCCTCCCAAGTTTAATTTTTATTTTACCTAGTAGCAGCATTTGGCATGGTGGATGCCTTGCCTGTGGAGGTTAGAAGAGGCTTTGGAATTGAACCAGCATCCTCTGGAAGAGCAGCCAATGAATGCTCTTAACTATTGACCCATTTCTTTAGCCTCTTATCTCATGGTTTTAAATGCCCAACTTTTCTTTAGCTTGGAACTTTGGGCTTCTTATAGCCCACTGCCAATGTGATATTTCCCACTTACATGTTCCCCCACCCCCCTCTTTCTCCAAGATAGAGTTTCTTTCTGTAGCCCTGACTGTCCTGGAACTGGAACTCACAGAGATCTACCTGCCTTCTTCTGAGTGCTGAGACTAAAGAGAATCTCCCACTCACTGCTTACTTCCGTGCTTTATTGACTTCTTAAAGTGAATTTTTCTCAGACCAAATTTCCAACTTTTGCCCAATCTTTTTGAAGTGTATTGATAGGCTATAAGTCTAGCTAATTGATTTTGAAGATTTCTGCTAAGTTACCTGAGTGGTCAGTGTTTCAACTTGTTTTACTAAATTTGTTCAAATTTCCTCCATAGTGTAAAGACAGTTCATATATTTTCAGTGGCTGGATATAACTCTGAGCTCTCCTTTACTGCTGCTTCACAGGCTATAGGTATCTTAAGTAATGTCTGTCTTATTTGAAGTCAGATGATGAGAATCCTTGACTACTTTGTTAATATGAAGGTACTGCTTATTTGAATTAAAATGTTTGAATGATAGGCTATATTCCTTTTAAACTAAAAAATTAAAAAGTTACACTTCTTTATATATGTGTGCATATGTGTGGGTGCCCTTAAGCATAGTGTGCATATGGAGGCCAGAGGACACAGTAATCTATTTTTTGCTTCTACTATGTGGTTCTAGGGGATGGAACTCAGGAACTCAGGTCTTCAGGTTTGGTGGCAGTGCTTTTATGTGCTGAGCCATCTCCCTTTTTTTACAATCCCTTAGGACATAGAACAGTCACTCTGGGAGAGATTAGGCCATCTAACCTAATTAATGGTAGTTAGGGTGTTAGTTGCCAAAACTTTTCTAGAACAATTATACTTAAAACACACTGGAAGATACATAGGATTTAGCTTTTGTTTTACGTACATTTAAGAACAGAATAAGACTCTTTTAGACTTCTGTTCTTTTGAGTTTTGTAGCAGGAAATGTTTCTAAAAGCAGAATTTTTTTTTGTTGTTGTAAAAGAATATAGATTAATAAGTACACTTTAAAATATATAAGATACTGAATGATGCCTTTTGGTTAATGCATTTTTAAATAGTTGGAAAAAAGGATTATTGAGTTTATTATTTGAACATTAGAAGGATGACCTTGATCTTACTGCATGATTCATTTCTCTCCTAAGCCTTTTTCTTTGTGAGAACTTTAAAGACTTCTTTGTTCCATAGAGGTTAAGATACCTATTCCAACATTGAATACCAAGCTAGTGGCAGAATAGAGGCAAGATGTAGATTGTCCTATTGTGCTGGTCCCCCTCCCCCCTTTTTTTTTCTTTTTCTTCTTCCCCAGGGTTTCACTTAGGTAGTCATGGCTGACCTCAAATTTATGATACTCTAGAGGCCTTTTTTTCCCAAGTGCTAGGTAGATGTGACTCACATAAGCAATGGATTTCTTGACCTTCAGTTAAGCATGTTCCAGGCTTACCTTCCCAAGATCTGATTTACAAATACAGAGGGGTAACCCAGGAGTGTTGTTTTCTTCAAGCCTCTCCTACTTTCAGGAGTTTTTACTCTTCCTTAATAAGTCTATTTTATTTGTTCTAAAAAAGAAAAAAAGTTGGAAATAAAGACATTTGGACCAGAAAATCTTCAGTGATCATATCACTAGCACCAATAATGTTGAAAAGCAATACATATTTTTCATGAAAAGTCATTTAAAATTAACACATATTTAGTACATTCACAAGGCTAAGCGAACTATGTTATATAGTTTGAAAATATGTCTATTATTTTAAGGTAATAAACCATTAGAATTATTTAAAAAAAAAAAAAAAGGAAAGAAAAGAAAAAGCTGGATGTGGTGGCACATGCTTGTGCATCCCAGAGCATTTGGGGCAGAGGCAGGTGGATCTCTGAGTTCAAGGTTAATTTGGGCTGTATAGCATGCTCAGGCCAGCCAGGGCAAAGTAAGATACTATTTCAAACATGAAACAAAACCAGGCAAGTAAACAAACAAATCTTTGTTGGAAGTTTTGTATTAGAGATTATCTGCTTTTGGTACTTTGCTGCTAATGTCTGGCACTTTTTTTTTTTTTTTTTGGTTTTTTGGTTTTTTGGAGACAGGGTTTCTCTATGTAGCCCTGGCTGTCCTGGAACTCACTCTGTAGACCAGGCTGGCCTCGAACTCAGAAATCCACCTGCCTCTGCCTCCCAAGTGCTGAGATTAAAGGCGGTTAAAGGCGTGCGCCACCACCGCCTGGCAATGTCTGGTACTTTTAAGGAATAAAGAAAATCTTCCATTTGCTACTTAATAGTGAATGTATTATACTTGCAAACAATTAACTTTATAGAAAGTCAGTCATAGTAATACTGATAGCAGATATGCATTGTGCGTTTCTCAGTCTTTACTTTTTCAAAATGATTACTCTTTCCTAGAGGGGAAAACTGAAGCTTTAATACCTCTTGATAGGTTTAATTTTAGAATTCAAATCTACATGGATTTGCCTCAAAAGTTGTCTCTTCACTAAACCTGGGAGTGAGATGGCAAAAAACAAAAAAAATGGAGGAGTCATCTTGTATGGGGAATTAAGTAGGGCCTTAGAACATGGTGTATTTGCCTTAGGAATTCCTCAAACCAGGAGGGAAAACAATATAGGAACAGCTGTTGGAGCTCTTATTAGTCATTAATAGAGAAGTAAGAAATTTGTCGTGGAGTGTCTGATGTTTGTTTGCAGACATTCTCTGCCCTGCCCCATTTATGTCTGTTGATTCTTATTTAAGTTATAAACTTAAATAAGTTTATAAATGGATTGCTTAGAGTACACTTACCAGTATTGGAACTTGTTTCCAGATTTAAGATATTTATTTTACATGTGGGTAGGCTGGAAGACAAACAGCCTCAGATAGAATCGAGAGATTTATCCACTTCCTTTAAGATGATTTCTTATTGGCCCAGAGCTCACCAATTAGGCGGGACTAGCTGGCCAGTTAGTAACCTTAGGGATCGATCTGCCTATTTCTTTCTCTGTAATGCTCAGATGACAAGCAAGTGCCAGCACACCTAGTCTAGAACTTTTTTACCTAGAGTTCTAGGGATGGAACTAAGATCCTTGCATTTGGAAGGTAGATGCTTTACCAAATGAGTCTCCCCAATCCCTTGAAGAGTTGTAGTTAGTTCCTTTGAAGAATAGGAACAACTATTTTTTAAAAGCAGTCTTTGGGCTGGAGAGAGAATTAGCAGTTAAGAGTGTTTGCTGTTTTTTCAGAGGACCTGAGTTCAGTTTCAGCCCCTGTGTTGGATGGCTCACAACTGCCTGCAGTTACTTGTGTACACAAGCACACACACACACTTACACACAGATTAAACTAGACATGACCTCATATTGTGTTTTGAAGACTTTAAAAGTAACATTTCTAGCCTTGTTTTGTATGTTTTTAAGAATTCTCTTATTTTTCAAATTTGAGAGAACTTCTCTCCTTCCCTCTTCCTTCCTCTTTCCTTCCTCTCTTCCTTTCCTCTTTTAAAAGATAGTCTCACTATGTAGTCCTTTCTGGCCTGGAACCAATTTTGTAGACCAAATTGGCCTTTAACTCAGAGATCCTCTTGCCTCTATCTCCTGAATACTAAGATTCAAGACTTGCACCACCATATCTGGCAAGAACTTAAAAAGAAAAAAATCCCGAAGGCCAGATGAGGGTGTTGGATCCCCTGGAGGAGTTGTAAGCTGTCTGAGGTGGGTTCTAGGAATCGAATTCTGGTCCTCTATAGAGTAGTAAGTGCTCTTAACCACCGAGCCATTTTTTTCCTCTTTAAAACAACTTTTGGTAGGCTTGTTTTCACCTATTCTTCTGAAACTCCTTGGTAAGTCACCCCTCAGAAATAGGCATTTGTGTAATATGCTTCAGTATACAGGGTTTGGGGTGAAAAAGGAAATACGAGCTTCCTGGGTCCTTTGGATAGGTTTTCTTTTCCTTAAGATTTTATTAATTTTATGTGTGTATTTGCCTGAAGATATATCTCTATATCTATATATCTATATCTGCTCACCATGTGCACATCAGGTGCCTTCAAAGGTTAGAATTCCCTGGAATTGGAGTTATGGATTGTTATGAGAACTATCATGTGTATAGAATTGAGATCCTCCGCAAGAGCAACAAGTGTTCTTAACTACAGGGCCACCTCTCAAACGCTGAAGTTTTTTAAAAAAGTGTTTTACTGGCATAACAATAAGAGCTACACGCAGCAGCAGTTGGGCAAATGGCATGTGTTTAAGTGTATTGATAGTTACCCAAAGTAGTATAGATTTTTGGCTGTGACCTTTTGTGTTTGCTAATATCCATATAGCAGATAGCTCCATAATGCATTTCATGCTTTTAAACCATTTATTTTAAAAATTAAAAATGCCCTTATAACTTGGCTCAAACATTACACACGTTTTCTTTTTTTTATAAGATTTATTTATTTTTATTTATATGAGTACACTGTTGCTGTCTTTAGACACACACCAAAAGAATGGATCGGATCCTTTTACAGATGGTTGTCAGCCACCATGTGGTTGCTGAGAATTGAACTCAGGACCTCTCGAAGAGCAGTCAGTGCTCTTAACTGCTGAGCCATCTCGCCAGCCCCCACACTATGTTTTCAATTTGATGTAGGAAGAAGTTTCATTTTCTTTGGAACCAGAAAAATATATAGAGATAGGTTTTAGTCACGTCCTTCCCTCCCTCCCTCCCTCGCTCCCTCCCCCCCTCCCTCTCTCCCTCTCTCTCTCTCTCTCTCTCTCTCTCTCTCTCTCTCTCTCTCTCTCAATCTCTCTCTCTTTCTTTCTTTCTTTCTTTGCTTATTTAAGTGGGATTTTCTTAGACAATATCTCACTATGTATTCCTGATTGGTCTGTAACTTGCTATGTAGGTCATGCTAGCCTAGAACTCAGAGACATCCACCTGCCTCTGCCTCCTGAGTGTTGGGATTAAACGTGTGATCTATCATGCCAAATTGTAAACTGGGTTTTTGAGGCAGGATCAAGATTGTTCTCAGAATTGTGGTGATCCTCCTGCCTCATCTACTGTAGTTCTGGGATTACAGATATTAGTTACTATGCCCAGCTTTCACCTTTCATCCCTGCACTGCCCAGGGTTTCTCTGTGTAGCCTTGGCTGTCATAGAACTCTGTAGACAGGCTGACCTCAAATGGAGAGATCTGTAGCTTTTAGAGGCAGACACCTCAATTTTGGTAGGTTAGACAAAATCAACATTGCATAAACTAGTAAAAGTTGACCTGTACAGTGTCTTCACCCTTCCTCCCTCCTTTTTTTTCTTTTTTCTTTTTTGTTGTTGAGGTGTCATTGTGCCAATTTCACAGTTTCCTGCAGCTTATCCTCCTTTTCTCAGAAATGTTTGGCAAATGTCTCCATGTCTGCACTGATAATTGTACATTTACTTCAAAGGATAAGTGATGTTAAACAAGCTGATGAGGAGGCATTTGCCCCTTAGACCAAATCCTATATATAGTTGAGTGATAACTGTATCATGCTAATGGTGTTTACCACCCTTAGAGGTGTCAGCTGTCAGGATGCCCAGTTCTCCTGTCCCCCAACTCCTTTTTTTTGTTTTTTTGTTTTTGTTTTTTTGAGACAGGGTTTCTCTGTGTCGTCTTGGCTGTCCTGGAACTCACTCTGTAGACCAGGTTGGCCTCGAACTCAGAAATCCACCTGCCTCTGCCTCCCAAGTGCTGGGATTAAAGGTGTGAGCCACCACCGCCCCCAACTCCTTTTTTTTTGGAGTAGTTTGTTTCATTTTATGTTTTTAGTATATTTATGTATACCATGTATGTGTCTATGGAGGCCTGAAGGAGGGTATCAAGTTACATATAGTTGTTAGCTTCCATATGGATGTTGGGAATTGAACCCAACATCTAGTGAGAACAGCTATGATCTTAACAGCTAAGCCATCTCTCCAGCCCCAAGGATACCCAGTCTTATGTAAAAGAAGAAAAGTTTGGTTGTTTGGAATGAATGAAAAGTATATATTTCATGCTAATTTATTTTATGATGTGATTAATGATAAACCATGGAAAGCTATATCCTAGCCTATTAATTTTCTCAATATTATTTTTATAATTTTTTTTATTTAGTTCAGCAAAACATGCCAAAGGCCTTTTAAAAACTGTTGGGGTTGAGGTTATGAGTAATCAATCTAAGAATATTAGCTGTGGAGAGGACTTTGGAGATAATCTAGGCTAACCTTCTTTTTGTTTTTGTTTTTTTTTTAAAGATTTTATTTATTTTTATGAGTACACTGTAGCTGTCTTCAGACACACCAGAAGAGGGCAACAGATCCCATTACAGATGGTTGTGAGCCACCATGTTGTTGAGATTTGACCTCAGGACCTCTGGAAGAACAGTGGGTGCTCTTAACCACTGAGCCATCTCTCCAGCCCTTGGCTAACCCTCTTATCTTGTTGATGAGAAAGCTGTTTCAGAGTAGTGGGTAGGTTAAGGACCTAGAAAGTTAAGGTCTGATTTCTCGTACAACAAAGGTAACTGGTAAAAGTAGAGAGCCCTGGAGTCGAGTCACACAGACTTGATTTTAAGTCTAGATTCCACTGCTTATTCCCTGTGGCAAGTAAATCTGAGTCGGTTTCCTCTTCTGTGCTACTTTCTTTATGGGGTCCTGAGAATGAAGAGATAATGTAAATATAGCACAGTGCCAGGCAGGCATTTGATCAGAGCTCAGTAAGTGCTGTCTGGTCTTTTTTTTTTTTTTTTTTTTTTTTTGATTACTTAGAACAGGTCATATGGCTAAGTGATTGTTATCTTTATGAAATAGGATCGATGACAATGCTTTTATGTCAAAGTCCTTCACTGAAAATTTGAGTTGTTGGTTGGTTGGAGGAGGACACTGCTCACTGCAAAATGATCAAAAATCTTTATCACTTGCTCCCAAATTGTATGGTGTCAACATATCTTGTCTGTCTGTCTGTCTGTCTGTCTACCTACCTATCTTCCTTCCTTCCTTTTAGTTTTTTATTTTTATTTTTATTTATTTATTTTTTTGAGACAGGGTTTCTCTGTGTAGCCCTGGCTGTCCTGGAACTCTGTAGACCAGGCTGGCCTCGAACTCAGAAATCCACCTGCCTCCGCCTCCCAAGTGCTGGGATTAAAGGCGTGCGTCACCACCGCCTGGCCTACTGAGGTCTTTCTGGCTCCTGTTTTACTAATTTAAAAAATGCCATCGATGATGAGTGGTGGCAGCAGCTGTGGTGACTGCAAAACAAAACAAAACAAAAATGGGACAGCCTAGAAGAAAATTGAGAAAAGTAGCTGTTGATTTTTACATTTTAATTTAGTATAGCTTAATAGAAGATGTACTTCTGTGTTTGGTCTGTTTTAGTTGAAGTATGTGAAGATGAACAATTTACCTTACACAGCTAGGTAGCTAGAAAAGGATAGTTTCTCAAGACAATTTTAGATATTTTAATACTATCTAGTATTTGAGTGTTGGTAGGCTTTTAAGATGTATTTAAAAAAAATACGAATGTTAGCCTTCAGGAGTTCATGTCCATCATGTACATGCATAAGTCCACAGAGGCCACAAGAGGGCATAGGATCCCCTGGATCTGGAGTTATAGGTGAACCAACATGTTGGTATTGGGAACTGAACTTAGGTCCTCTGTAAGAATGGTCAATGATCTTAACAGCTGAGCCCAGGCATTAGGTTTTTTTTTAAATGTTATTATTTATTTATACGTACAAAACAGATCAAAGTACAGATATCATCAGAGTCCAGCTTGGTGAACCAATGGGCTTTATTGGGGTCACTTACAGGAGCATTAGTGACTCAGGGACAGCTGCGTCATCAAAGCCCACCCCAGCACAGGTGACATTTCACAAAAGCCGGGAACCTGGAGCACATCGCATAGCCTGTAGATAACTCAGTAGGTCTCATAGTGTCCTTTCCAAGTAACTCTTGTCTAAACCTCGTCTAGGCAGCTCAGCTGGTTTCTGCTACTTTGAGGCAGCTAGTCTGGTCTCGAGTCTTTGCAGTGCAGCCAGCTTCTCAGAGAGTCTGCTTTGCACCCCAGCTTCTTGTTTAAGAGGGACTTTCAAGTTTTCATTGCTTAATCTGGTAGGGAAGGGCCTAGTGAATCTGGTCAGTTTCAGGGACTTCCTGAGGATATTTTGAGTTGTATACTTCTCTGTTTAAAGAGCTTCTCAGAAGGATAGAGGAAACTATTATACAATAGCCTAACATTAGAAAACACTCAGGGTCTGTTACAGTTTTTTTTCAGATCAGTATTATTTTTGATACACTATTTATACAAAAACATGTAGGCTTCTTAATAATTTGGATATGTTTAGGTACTGTGCTAATCTGCTTCATGTATTTTACATATCTATGGCATAAACCTCATCATGAAGTAAAAAAGTATTTCTTTTTTATAAATGATCACACTGAGGTGTGGAATGGTTAGCTGTCCAAATTACTTCAGAGAGAGAACAACAGAAGTAGAACTGGGAATTAAATCTATTCTGTTCTGTTTTCAGGATTGTCTTTTTACTATTTTTACTTAGGCAATAAATTGAAGGAACTAATTTTTGGATTGTAATGGAGTTTTTGCTGTTTTTGAGGATAGCTATATATGGGGATATGTTGGATGTGTTTTTTCTCTCTTTTAAAAATATCAGTTAAGCTGGGCAGTGGTGGCACACACCTTTAATCCCAGCACTTGGGAGGCAGAGTCAGGAGAATTTCTGATTTCGAGGCCAGCCTGGTCTACAGAGTGAGTTCCAGGACAGCCAGGGCTGTACAGAGAAACCCTGTCTCGAAAAACCAAAAAACAAAACATAAAAATACCAATTAATAACTGGATTCCAAAGCTGATTTTCTTTACAATATCTATCCATCCATCTCTACAGCTCTACTTATGTATAAATGCTCTTGTGAAAGTCAGAGAACAACTTTTGGTAGTTAGTTCTCTCCTTCTACTATGTTGGTCTCCAGTGATGTCTGCTTGTATGTATATCCACTGAGCCATCTTATTGGCTCCTAACACTGATTTCAAAAAAGTTAAAAGCCACTTAATTAATTACCTACGAAAATTGTGGTAAAATAGTAATGTTAAAAAATTTGAGATCTCTTTTCAAAAGTGACAGCATAAGTATTCATAAGGAGCAGTTTGTAGGCTTATACAGATGTTTTTTAGGCCAAGCAGTCCCATATAGTAGCTTTGCCTCTTGATTGAATAATATGGGTATAGTCACATTTGAAAGACTATTGTGGCTTATAAAGCTTGAGGAAGAAACTCATTTGTACTGGCAGCCAGTATTTTATAGGCTACAATTTTCCTTAGAAAAACTGGTGGTTTGTAGCCCCATAATTTGTGGCTGTTCTGAACTTGTAAAAAGAGTACACATATTTAAAAATGACCTTATTACTTTAATATTTTAAGCGACATATAACTGTCAGATATTTGTTACATTATAGCATTTAAATAAAATTTCTGGGTATGAAAATCTCTTAAGTCAATAATTCATGTAGCATGATTAGATTCCCCCATCCCCTATTCCCAACAAACCTAAAAATCAATTGTGCCTAAAGTCACAGGCACAATTAAATACAAAAAGATGTGTCTATGTTACTTGGTAGAATCCTTGAGATTTCATTACGTACCCACTGCTTCCAGGATGTGTTGAATTAAGTTTTTGGTATGTGGTTTGTTTGGATTTGTTCAGTGTTCATTTTTTAATTTTTCTCTCTGTCTTTCTGTTTCTTTTTTTTCCAAGGCAGGGTGTGCGTGCGTGCGTGTGCATGTGTATGTGTGTGTGTATGTGTGTGTAGCCCTGGTTGTCCTGGTTCTGTAGACCAGGCTGGCCTCAAACTCAGAGATACCTGCCTCTGCCTGGCAAGCTGGCATTATACTACTACTGCCCAGCTGTTTGTGTTCTGCTGCTGTCATAGTTGCTTTCCTATACACAGATGGAAAAATACTGTACCTGAAATACATACTTGATATTCATGAAAAACATATTTTAAGGGCTAGTGAGATGGCTCAGTGGTTAAGTACTGAGTACTGAGTACTGGCTGCTCTTCCAGAGGCCCTGAGTTCAACTCCCACCAACCATGTGGTGGCTCACAACCATCAATAATGGAATCTGATGCCCTCTTCTGGCATGCAGGTGTGCATGCAGATAGTGCTCATATATATAAATAAGTAAAAAGAAAAAAAATGCTTCCTTATGTACTTTATTATAATGGTTTGTGTGTTAAATTTATGGGAATAAGTCATTTTGATTTTAGGCTAACTAAATGGGATATAATATCCTTTCTGTTTGAAAGATTTTGACAAGCCAAAGTAATAGTTCCCTTTTTATGTCCATGGAGGTTTGAGTCTTTTTGCTTTTTGAAGACAGATGAAATTTGTGATTAAAGTTTTAGCAAAAATATTAGTAGCTAGATTTTTAGAAACTGTTGATAAGGTCAAGGGTTTCTCTCCTCACCAATATTGTCTAGGCCGACCTTGAACCCTGGGCCCAGCTCATCAGTTCTCAGGGTTTCAGAGTTTGCTGTTAAAATGTATGGTATACTCTCCAGCCCTAAGGGCTACTCAGTCTCACTCTTGATTGAACACTGGAATTACTTGAAGGATAGAAAAGCCACAGATGCTTGAGTTTTATTTTTCTTGAGGAATTATAATTTAATTGATCTGATATTATGGTACCTAAACATTTACAGAGTTTTAGAGTTATAACAGTATGAATCTGAGGTTGATGAGAATCCAGATTATAAGCCCGTTTAAGGGGGAAATACTTGATTTCAGAGGATATATCACCACCTTTGGAGTTTACAAAATTTTTATTTTTGAGATACAGTGTATATACTGTTACATAAGAAACAATAAGTTAATTTTTATGATGTCGTCATTTTAAGAATGTTATGTTACCAGAATCCTTTAGTATAGTGGTTTTCCAGCTGTAGGTACCACCTTTGAGATCAAATGACTTTTTCACAGGGGTTGCATATCAGATAGCTTGAATATCAGATATTTACATTAGGATTCATAACTGTAGTAAAATTATAGTTATGAGGTAGCAATGGGATAATTTTATTGTTGTGGTCACCACAATATGAGGAACTATATTATAGGGCACTTTATACGTAAACCACAATAGTAACATCTCTAATTCATAAAATTTATTTGCCTCTGCTGCCTCTACCTCCACTGGAATATTGAAATGGAACTATACAATTTTGGAATTATATGTAATGGTATACAAATCAAAATGGAAATATGCAATTTTCTTTGCTTTGTTTTTTTGAGACAGGATTTCTCTGTTCTAGGTACTAGAATATAGCGGTGAATAAGATAGACATGATTCCTCTTATTGACCTAAACATTCTAGTGGAGGTGGAGGCAGGAGAGCCCAATACATCTAATGTATTAGTGAGGTTACTGTTGTTTGAATGTGAAGAGCCTTCCATAGGCTCGTGTATTTGGACACTTGAGTCCTCAGCTGGTAGTGCTATTTGGGAAGTTAGGGGAACCTGTAGAAAGTTGAACTTTACTGACGGAAATATGTTGCTAAGGGCAGGCCTTAAGGATTTATAAAGCCTGTCCTCATTTTGTGCATTTTCTCAGCTCCTAGACAGCTGATACCATGGGCTGGGCTCACACTCCGGATTCCATGCCTTCCTTGCTGTGTCCCCTTTGGAACTGTAACCCAAACAAACCCTTTCTCCTCTAAGTTGCTTTTGTCACAATATTTTATCACTAGCAGGCAAGTAATTAATATAGTTACTGTGCTTGTGGCAAAGTTACAGAAAGATAAGGATATAGAAAAACAAAATAAAAGTGCTTTCTGGAAATTGAAGGGAATTTTGTTTTCAATATTGATAATGCTGACCAGGAAAACAACAAACGATAGTGAAAAAGTAGAATGTAATTTGTTAGAAAATGAGCTTAGTGATACTTGCTTATTCATAAAGTTACATTCAACGAGCTTTTCATAAAGTTACATCCTCTGGGGTTCTTGTTTACTCCTCCACCAATTCATTGACTTGATAATATTAAAGAAAATAAAAGGTTCCTTAGATTTTAATGTGGCTTGAAGAAAGTTTTGTGTGTGTGTGTGTGTGTGTGTGTGTGTGTATGTGTGTACATGTACCTACATGTAAAGGTCAAGTAAGTGTCTTCATCGCTTTCCTTATTTTTAGAGACTGTTTCTCATTGAATATGGAACTTATTTTTTCAGCTGAACTGGCTGCTAGTGAGCTTCAGGTATTCATTTGCCTCTCCTTCATGGTGGAGGGGGGCTGTTATAGAAATCTGCCATCACTCTTGGTTTTTATGTGAATGCTGGGGAGCTGAATTTAGGTCCTCAAGCTTGTGTGGCAGGCACTTTTACTGACTGAATTACCTTCCCAGCCTCCAGTTAATATTTAACACTAAAATGGTTTTATTTAGATAGCATCACATAGGCCTGAATGTAGTCCCAGCACTTGTAAAATGGAGACAGGGATTGAACTTTCAAAGCTAGCTTGAGATCAGATGGGGCTATGTAATGAGTTTAAGATCAGCCTGGTTTACCTGGTAAGACCTTATCTCAAAAACTAAAAAATAGGCTGGAGGGAGTCATGGTTTATTTGCTGGTCTTCCAGAGATCCTGAATTTGTTCCCAGAACTCAAATGATGACTCACAACCATCCATAACTCTTAATTCCAGGGAACTTGGCACCTTCTTCTGGTCATAGGCACCAGGCATGCACATGGTATACATGCATACATGCAGGCAAAATACCCCAATACATAAATAGAAACAAAACAAAACAAAACAGAAAAAGCATCAAGATGGTAGTATATATATAACTCTGGATCTAGCATACTTCTGAATTTGGTGTAGACAACTAGAGTATAAGACATAGACCTTACTTCAGTTAACTTCTATGTGAAGAGAAGTCCAAAAGAATAATTGGAGAGGATTTTTGTAGAGGAAGGTTTGAAGGGTAAGACGTGAGAAGAGCCAATTTGAGCAGGAAAATACTATGTGGAAAAATGGCTGGAAACAAAATGGGCTTCTGGTCAGAAGATCTGGTTTGAGTGAGGACAATCATTTACTAGTTCTGTGACCTTAGATGTCCCTTAGAGTCCCTTGATGCTTTCTTCTTTTTAGAAAAGATTTATCTTTTTATATTTTGACTGGATGTATGTATATTCAACCATTCAGTGCCTACTGCCTGAAAGGGCTAGAAGAGAGCTTTGGCTACTTTATTAAAATATTTAATAATTCAGATACTTAGTAGTAAATTACATTTTTATGACTTTTTAAAAAAAATGATTTATTTTGTATATGTGAGTACACTGTTGCTCTCTTCAGACACACCAGAAGAGGGCATCAGATCCCATTACAAATGGTTGTAAGCCATTATGTGGTTGCTGGGTATTAAACTCAGGACCCCTGAAAAAGCAGTTAGTGCTCTTAACCGCTGAGCCAGCTCTCCAGCCCATGACTTTCTTTTAGAATTGTACACAGTTCTTAGTTCATCACTAGGCATATAGGTGATATATTACTTTACTCTTCTTAAAAGAATGGTATAACAAAGATGTCATTGGTCTCCTCTCAGTCATAAGCCATATTCACAAGACATAAATGCTGTTATAAAATGTAAGATGTATGCTATTGGGCCTAAGTTTTGGTATAAATGCTAGTAAAGTCAGAATACTTAATGTTATATCAGTGAGACTAGTTGTAATCTAGGAAAAACACAATAGGTGGCTTCATACTAAGAAAATGTGTCATACTGTTTGTTTTTAGAAGTGAAAATGCATAAATATGTCTGCCAGTGCTGTAAATATTTTACCTATCTATCTTATCTACCTATCTGTCAATCAAGCAATCAACCATCTTTTGAGACAAGGTCTTTTTATGTAGTCTTGACTGGCCTAGAACTCAGAGATGCTTGTCTCTGCCTCTTCAATGCTAGGGTCAGAGGTGCCTGCCACCACACTAGACTTTTGTTTAAATTTAGAAAAATTACTGTTTGTGTATGAGAGTTTGGCCTGCACATATATCTATGCACCACTTGGATGCCTGCTGCCCAAGGAGGCCAGAAGAAAGAGTCCAGTCTCCTGGAACTGGAGTTACATGTGGTTGTGAACTGCTATGTGGGTGTAGGGAATTGAATTCAGGTCTTATAGAAGAGGAGCCAGTGCTCTTTTCCTTCTTTCTTCTCTGTCCCCCTACCCCCCTTTGCTGGTTAGTTTTAATTATCAACTTGACACAAAGTGGAATCACCTGTGAAGATACTCTTGAGGCTTGTCTACCTTAGGTTGGCCTGTGGGTATGTTTGAGATTGCCTTAATTGTTAATCATCCCATTGGTGCCATTCCCTTTGGCAAAGGGGTACTGAACTCTTCCAGTAGAGAAGTTGAGCTGAGCACAAGCAAGCGAGCACACATATATAAATTTCTCCCTGCTCTTAACTATGCATGTGATATAGCCGGCTGCTTCAGGCCCTTGCTACTGGACAATAATCTGCAATTGTAAACTGTTTTATTACAACAAAAAAAATGAAGCTAGGACAGGTTGTTTTTTTTTTTTTTTTTTTTTGAGTTTTTATGATAGACATGTCTCTTGTGGCTTTCCTGTTGTATGTGTGTAAATTAATGAAGTTCTGTTGATTTTATGCATTATAATTTACTGTTAGAGGCAGTGTAAAAATTTCTGAAAATTTCTTAGGTAGTTTCTTTTTACATCTTTGGATTTTACATAATTGGATTTCAACTCTTTTATAAATCCATGTACATATGTGTTATGCTAGGATATAGTTTTGTCTTGAAAACTAGTTCTATCAGAGTTTTAGATAGTCTATGTAAAAATTGGGCTTTCTGCACAATTCTGTTGGTTGCTATGATGATTTGATTAAATAGCTAGAACCTACGACATTCTCCTTTTAAGTAGCTGTCTTCTTTTGTTACTGACAATTAGATGGCTTTT
Organism: Montemys delectorum; assembly: GCA_019843815.1. NCBI lineage: Eukaryota > Metazoa > Chordata > Mammalia > Rodentia > Muridae > Montemys > Montemys delectorum. The sequence goes on along the minus strand of JADRCD010218180.1, from coordinate 2,692 downwards.
AGTTTGTCTGTAGAGGAATCTTCATTTAATTGTGTATCTCCTAGAACACATCACATCACACTATGTCAAGGATAATCTTTGGCAGTATTTTAGTGCTTCACTGATACATGATTAGCTTTGTGAAACTGTGCAGGGTCATGGTAGACTATAATTTTAATAAGAACTGCTTCACATTTACTGAATATTGGCTGCCGTATATTCTGTTGAGCAGCTTTAAATCATGTGTTTAAATTTAAACACAGCAGCTTGGTGACATGTTAGTACTGCTTTTATTCCTACTTTTGGTGTAATATCTTTAGAAGTGATAAGAGGGGTTGAATTCCATTATGAAGTCACATAGCAATGGTGGAGCAGGGATTTGAACCTGAGTTGCCTTGACTTCAGAATCTATTTACTTTCCTACCACTATGCTTTACTCTCTCCTACAATAATACCTGTTTGGCAAACTGTCAGCATTGGGATTTTATCTTTTTTAAGTTTCTGTATGAGGACATTAGAAACCTGCTTCTATTTGGTTTCTATAGTTGTACTCTTCTTACACAGTATGTTACTTGCTTTATTATATAGACCTGAAAATACAGTGAGTAAATTCCCTGATTTCAATGAGTTACAATAGCCTAGGACAGTTGTTTCACATTAGCACATGACTTTCCTTAATAAAAGCATTTAGGTATCAAAGTGAATTGGGGATTCTGTCTTCAGTGTCTTCCCCATGGTTTTTCTTATTGGAAATTTGGGAAGAAATTTTCTTACAAGCATGTGAGGTGAACATTGCACAGGATGATTTCTTACTCCATTGGTTACACCTTAGTATCATTTACTTATAGGATCTTAATGTAAGCAGTCTCTTTGCAGGTATCTTTGCATTAGGAAGTAATGGAGAGTAGAATTTGGTGTAAAGGTAGCAGTCTATACAAAAGCTATAATAGCTACAGTAAAAATGCTAGAATCGAGTCGGTAGTAGTGTACACTTTTAATCCCAGCACCAGGTAGGCAGAGACGGGTGTATTGCTGAGTTCAAGGCCAGCCTGGTTTCAGAGTGAATTCCAGGACAGCAAGGACTGCACAAAGAAACCCTGTCTTAAAAACAACAACTAAAACAAACAAACAAATGCTAAAACAGTTCTGCTTCACTTTGTAAAGTATTTTTGTACACATTGAACTCTTGATTCTTGTTACAGTCCTTTCATTAAAGTAAGTAGATAAGTAGGTGCTAGTATTCCTACAGCACACGAGACAACTGAGATTCAAACAGGAAACAGGAAACTAGCTGGGAAGTTGCAAAGTCAGAACAGCCTATATAACGTCTTTGAAATTTTTTAAAAAGATTTATTTATTTATTTAATTTATGAGTACACCATTCCTCTCTTCATACACACCAGAAGAGGGCATCATATCCCATTATAGATGGTTATGAGCCACCATGTAGTTGCTCGGAATTGAACTCTGGATCTCTGGAAGAGCAGTTGGTGCTTTTAACCTCTGAGCCTTTTTTTTTTAATCAGAAAATTATGTGCAACAATTTTTATACTTGCTGTGGTTTCCACTTTTATATTGTTAATAATATGGCTCATTTATGATCTTATTTTAAAGATTCAGGAAGTATTTTAGGAATTTGCATTACCTTATAGTCATTGTTACATTAATAAATGAGACAATTCTGTAGATATGTCATGTCACCTAATGGAATACTTGCACACCTTAGAAATAACACTTTATACTCTTGCTTCCAGGAGATAAAATGACACATAAAATAAGTAAGGAAATATAGAAATTAGGAAATATAAGATAGAAATAACATTAGAACAGTAATGTTTTCTTTTAGTACATATGTCTCCTTTTTCTTCCTTTCTTGAGAAATGTTATATTAGAACAGTTATACTTTCTTTTTGTAAATGTGTCTCTTCCTTTCTTGTTTGATATTGTTTCTGTCTCACATTGTTCCCTGAGCTGACCTGGATCTCACAAGGCCCAGGCTGTCTTAGGACTCCAGATGATCTTCTCAAGTTCTGATTTACAGACATGAGCCATTAGTTCTTAGTAAATGTATTCCTGCTGGGCAGTGGTGGTACACGCCTTTTAATCCCTGCACTTGGGAGGTAGAGGCAGGCGGATTTCTGAGTTTGAGGCTAGCCTTATCTACAGAGTGAGTTCCAGGATAGCCAGGGCTATACAGAGAAACCTTGTCTCGAAAAACAAACAAAACAAAACAAAACAAAAAAAAGTAAATAATGTATTCCTTGTGATTGGATAGTTTCAACTTTTTTTTTTTTTTTTTGAGACAGAGTTTGGCTATGTAGATAGATCAGACTGGCTTTAAACTCGAAGAGATCTATCTGCTTTTCAAATGCTACAATAAAAGTAGTATTCCAGCATACACAGCTTTTTAAATGTCTTTAAGACAGTGTCTTTTGCTATATAGTTCAGGTTGGCTATGAACTAGTAGTGATCCTCCTGCCTCAGCCTTCTGGGTGCTTAGGTAATGGCAAATGCCACCACATCCAGAATTTTTGTCAGCATTAAAGTATTGTGGGTAGTATATTGTGGGTAATGTATTTTCAGTTCAGACTTTTTGGTAACTTGAATTAGGTATTGGAAGCTCTGGGCTGTTGCAGAATGTTAAGTCTTTGACCAGGTGGATTATTAATCAGAAAATAACATGGGAACTTCAAGGTATCCCTCACCCCCCCCC
>JADRCD010218179.1:0-30961 GCA_019843815.1 Montemys delectorum | reverse complement strand
GGAGGGAGGGAGGGAGAGAAGGAGAAGAGAAGGAGAAGAGAAGAGAAGAGAAGAGAAGAGAAGAGAAGAGAAGAGAAGAGAAGAAGAGAAGAGATCACTTCGTCCTCTTTCAAGGAGCAGCTCTGAGACAAGATGCACTTGTGCTCAGGAAGTTTTCCACCAGCCAGGAGAAGGGTCATCTACCTGAGGGTGTGCATTTGCGATGGAGATAGGTACATCTCTCCTCTTCTAATCACCACCCAGGCTGTGATGCAGTAGTTGCACAAACTGGTTTTATAGTTCCTTCGTCCGACCTTTTCAGAACACTGAACCTTGTCTACCTCAAGGAGACCTTTCTTTGGTGAAAAACGGTAAGGGTGGGATTCCCCTTCCCTTCCCACACTGACTTCCGAGCAACCACAGCTTCTTCACAAGTTTCATTCCCAGTTAGAAACTAGCTAAAGTATTTTCAGAAAACAGACCACGGGGCATTTTACTAAATAACAAAAAATTCAGTCCAGGAATTCACCGGCTGGGCCCTCTTTTTCTCAAATGCTACCCTAGCCTAGCTCAAGCTTCTTGGACTTGAGAGTAAATCATCATGAAAATCTCATAGCAGTAACCTTTAACACTCACTTCCTCCCTATATTCAGGAAATATAAGTCATGACTGGTAGTCCCTCCAGTGTTCCCTGGACGGCAAACCCCTGGGTTCTGGTCAATGTGGAGCTTCAGTTGGTTCGCTGCATAGGTAGATGCATTGGCTGTCAATGTGTCTTGAGTAGGAAGCCCTGTGACAATGAGGCCAATGGCAGTAACATAGCCCAATTTCTATGCATGTGGTACCACTTTACATCTCTTTGCTCAGCTCGGCCTCAATGACCTCCTTCAATCTCAAAACCTCTCTGCTTGCTTTCTCAGCCCTGCTTCCTCCTCTCCTGTCTTTTCTCCCCCTTTAAACATTCATTGCTGATCCATTCTCCAGCCAGCAGTCAACCCTGGTATTTATTTAGCACAGCCCTGTCCTCTTGTGTGGGTCACTGCTCTTTCTGCTTTCTCCCCTATCCCATGACCACTCTTTTCTTGCTTCCAGCCCTAGAGATGCTGACAGTCCTCTTGTTGCCTGTCATCCTGACCCTCTGCTCCCTGGTGGAACTTCAAATATATAAGACCTAATGTCAATAAGCTGTCTCAGGGAACATAAAGGCAGGTAGGGAGAAGGCAGAGAACCTTTGAAGCACAACCAGGCCAGAAGGAAGCAGGCCATAGGGCCCTGCCTCCCGGAGCTGTGGGAGGCACCAAGAAGAGTGGAGAGCAGTCAGCAGAGGCTGTGAAAGATGTCCAGCACAGGGATCGTCTTTGCCTTTCATTTCCTCCACACTAGGCTGCCTTCCAGGTGCCTTCTAGACTTGAGGTAGGAACAGGGAAGAGAGCTCAAGGAACAGTCCCCAAGCGTGGATCCTCAGGCTGGTGGAGACGCTAGTTACAGTGTGAAATCTTCATGCTCAGCCCATGTTCTGCCCCTTTACTGCCCCAGGTTGCCACCTCCCTGATTTCTGCCCCTCTTTGGCAGCACCTTTACAAGGGCAAGCATGCAGAGTTAAAAACCAGCCAGAAATCAGGCACCTGTCTAAATTATCAGGCAAGGAGTTAGGAGGTGGGTCCAGCCACGGTGGCCACATGAGGAGCCCATACTGGACGAGTTAAGTTTTGGAAGATGGGAAGGTTCTAAAAAGATGGACAGGGAGATGGCTGCACAGTTTACATGTGTTTGATGCCAGTTAAGGAACTGGTGATGATGATAATGGGAACCACACGGAGGTTCCTCAAAACATTACAAAGAGGGCCGGAGAGATGGCTCAGTGGTTAAGAGCACTGCCTGCTCTTCCAGAGATCCTGAGTTCAACTCCCAGCAACCACATGGTGCCTCACTACCATCTGTAATGGGATCCAATCATGCTCACTTCTGGTTTGTCTGAAGACAGATACAGTGTACTCATATACATAAAAATATTTATTAAAAAACATTACAATATAACCATGTTATCTAGCAAGCCTAGGACTGGTATGTATCCAAAGGAAGTGAGGTTTGTATGGCAGATACCTGCACCTCATGCTCACTGCAGCAGTGTTGACAATGGCCGGAATATGGGATCCACTTATAAGCACAGGAATAAAGGAAATGTGGGCTACATACAATAGAATTCTATGCAGCCTTGAAACTGAAGGACATCATGTTGCATGTAATACACATGCCTGCAGCTCTGCCCCCCCCCCTGCTGGGGCCTCCTATAAACTTAACTTAGCTATGTAGTGAAAAAAATGGAGACTTGGATCAGAGTCCCTGCCCAAGTGTCCAGCTGCCCTCTCACCTTCCCCTAGTCCCCTCTGCTGAGGGTGCTGATCCACCTGCTGGCCATCTCTCCTCATCTGCTGCTCCTGTATAGGCTCAACTCTGGGGTTATCCTCTGGAACCAGCTTTCATCCCTCCCCTACCCATACTCCCCCAGGGCACCCACCAGACTATGCCTATCACTGAAGGTCACTGTGCAATGCTGCTCCACATACTCCAAACACAGAGGTCTCATCTATCAAATCCTTCTGAATACTCGACCAGCACTGTGCGACAGCTAGGCCTTGGGGACACAATGTCCACACAGGCAAGCATAAGGCTCTAGGAGCTGTAACTAGCTGGCCAGCAGGTGTGATTGCCATTCATGCTCCTGGCAGAGCCCTTGACTGAGGAGGAGGGACAAAAGTTGGGGCCTTAGAACTATAACCTGGGGAGCAGGTTTGAAAGCAGGTACAGAGGCCACCCCATGAAAAGACAGCCAAAGGCTTGCTGGGGACTTGGTGATTTTAAAGGTAGAGAGAAGACATGTGGAACTTAGAAAAGAGTAACTAAGAACCCCAAGTCCAGGAGAGGTACACTCCTTGCCAAGTCCCCCAACACACACACACACACACACACACACACACACACACACACACACACACCCTCCATGTCGTTAATTGAACCCCCTGGTGCTTTAATAAAATGTTGGCTCAAGAGCTCAGACCCTTCTGCCTGGAAAGCTCTCCATTGGATCACCCCTCTTCCATGGTCTGAAGACACCACCAGCTGCACTGTGTTACAAAATTCATGAGGAGTAAACAGATGAAATATATTAAATGAAGCATTATGTTTTTCACCAGAACACACGAAAGAAATTAAATAGGACATACTGTTACTAAATAGAGCCTGTGTTAATTAGGAAGACTGTTACCAAATAGAAGATGCATCAATTAATAGACCATATTGTTGCTGAGCAGAACACAGAATCATTAACTACAGCAGACTGCTCCTACATGAAGCTTTTTATTTCTCTTGGGTTTCAGAAGCCGGGGAATGGAGGACAGGGGACTCCTGCAGGTGTAGGCCCAGGGCAATTTCACAAAGCAGAAAAGGGCTTTGCTGCACTGGTGGATGTCCACATGCACGAGGATCAGCAGTGGAAGGCATTCTATAGAATGAGTCCAAGGCCAGCCTGAGATATGTGAAAAAGCAAGGTGAAGTTAATCAGAAAGCACCTCAAAGTGACAGCCATAGATGCTTCAACTGCTGCTCTCGGTGACCAACCCTGATGATGATGGTCCTGTGAGAGCTTTGAGGTAGAGTAGCTGCATCTCCCTATGCTGGTGGCATAGGGAGGGGCTGCATGCCTAAGTTCCCTGGAGATGAGGAATTTAGGGGAACAGTATCTTATTGCTGCTGTTGTATTTGAGAGCAGGGAGTTAACCTCAAAGATAGGAACACTTTGCTGGAATATGCAGGATTCTGGGTCCATCCCTAACAACACAAAACAGCAGCAGAAGCCAGCAAAAAAAACTGCATTCAGTTTCCTAGTGACTTCCCAATGTGAGCCACCAACCATGACGTGCTGTCCCATGAAATCTGAGGTGGCAGCTTTGTCCCTGAGAAGTGTCTCTAGCCTCCAGAAGTGTCTGCTCACTGAGCTTTGTGTCTAGTGGGGGTAGGGACAGGACTGAAATACGCACATGGCTAGAAGTTAGAAGGGTTTCAGTATGTCCCCCAAAGTTTATGTGTTGAACCGTTTGCCACAAAGGAACAAGGTTGGCAAGTGTTGCCTGATGAGAACTGATCAGGATCAAAGGCTAAACTAAGCCATGTAGAAGACACAAGCTGAGGCCTATGGTGGCCTCCACTCAGATTCCAGAAATGCCTTGGACAGTCTTGGGGCTGCAGCAGAGACTTGTCAATGGTAAGACTCCTGTAGACATAACCCACAACACCTTCATGGAGTCTTAAGGGATGTAGGACTGTAAAGTCACCAGCTGCATCCTAGCCTGAAGAATTGTAGTTGGGGGAAAGCAAAAAGTCATGGGTGGGGCTGCCCAGAGCCAAGCTCATCGTGGGTGCTCAGGAGTTAGGACTTGGGGATGATTCTCCAGCCTCAAGATTACCACCCTCCCTCTGGCTTTTGGACTTGCTTAGATCCCTGTGAATGAAGGGTGCTTGGAGAACCTGGAAGCCAGGCCAGCATTGATATGTTAAATAGTTACCTCAGCTGTTTGCCCCAGGTTTGGAACTTAACAGGCTAGCACAGCAAGACACACACACACACACACACACACACACACACACACACACACACACACAGATGTATCCAAGGATCTAAAACTGACATATCTTGGACTAACCAATAGTTGTCTAAGGCCCATCAATAAAAGTAAATCTAGCCAACTATCTATGGCTGGTAAGGCCATGGACCCTATAAGAGAACCTACTACTGTCACTTGCCTAAGCCAGTATAACTTTTGACTGCATTCTAAAACTGATTTTTTTTTTTTCTGAGACAAGGTTTCTCTGTGTAGCCCTGGCTGTCCTGGAACTCACTCCGTAGACCAGGCTAGCCTCGAACTCAGAAATCCACCTGCCTCTGCTTCCCAAATGCTGGGATTAAAGGCGTGCACCACCACTGCCCAGTTCTAATACTTATTCTTAAAGTATAGCTCTCACTCTTCATCAATGAAGCTTCCTTTTGCAGATTGAAACTATTACAGAAATCCACAACTGGTCAAAATGCAGAGAACAATTGACTTTTGGTGCCTAGTCTCAAACAATACACACAAGCCCTACACCTAAGCCTCAGGCAACACTGAAGAAGGGGATGGAAAGATTATAAGAGCCAAAGGACCGGGAAATCTGCTGTGAAATCACATCTTTTATATATGAAAGAAAAGCTGTACCCATGAAATCTCAACAGTATGGTCACATCAACAAGACCCGTACAATGGCAACACCAGTTGACACACCAATGTGAACGCAGGAAGTCACACAAGGCCTTCTCCCTGGGTAAGGAGGTACAGGCAATGGCTACTAAAAAAGTGAAATCAGTCTTCCCCAGAGATGAGCTCCCTGGTGTGGTCAGCCCTAAACACGTACACTCATAAGCAACACCAAATGGTCTCATAGGGGAGTGTGTGTGTGTGTGCGTGTGTGTGTGTGTGTGTGTGTGTGTGTGTGTGTGTGCACGTGTGCGTGTGCGTGTGTGTGTGTGTGTGTGTGTGTGTGTGTGTGTGTGTGTAACAAGACTAAGAGGTCACAAATTCAAAAAGAAATGGGAAGGTAGGAAGAGTTGGAAAGAGGGGTGAATGAAATGGTATAATAGAGTGCTTGTGACATTTTCAAAAGTTTAAAATTTAAAAAATATTCTTCTTCATAGATTCTAGGCTGTCCTTTGTCTTCTCTCTCTCTCTTTTTGTAGACAATCTGCATCTATTTGTTTCTAGTCTTGGAGGCAGGGATAAACCTCTTGGGAAGAGACTAAAGACTCAGTAGAAGATAGGGACTGCAAACAGAGTGAGCTGAACTTTGTCTTTTTGTCACTTTATGGCTTCAAACTGCTAAGGCAAAAGATAAAATGCACCCCTGAGGTTAAACATGGAGATAGGCATGGCTGAAGGTTGTTCCTCTTCAGATCAGCCTTAAAGCACAGTTAAAAGAAAGAGGCATGCAGTTTCTCAGGAAGGGATGAAAAGGTTGACTCCAATTAGCAACAACCTTCCTGAGGATGGAGGCCCCGAGCCCCATGACACACCCCAATATTCTCTGTAAGGAGAGCAGACTAATCCACTAGTCTAAGACTTGAAGCTAGCTGGGGAGCGGTGGTACCGCCTTTAATCCCAGCACTTGGGAAGCAGAGGCAGAGGCAGGCAGATTTCTGAGTTCAAGGCCAGCCTGGTCTACAGAGTGAGTTCCAGGACAGGGCTATACAGAGAAACCCTGTCTCAAAAAACAAAACAAAACAAAACAAAAACAAAAACAAAGACTTGAAAAGCTATAAACCAGATGGCTTGGAGTGGTGGTCCCAAAACACCTTCACCCTCTTATCAGAGATTTCTTATGCTCAAAGTGGCTCAGTGTAGTCAACCTTATGATTTCTGGGCTTGTATTTTGGCAGAGGAAAGTAGGGATTTACTTGCCTTTGAATGGGAAGACCCAGAGAGTGGAAGAAAGTAACAGTATAGACAGACCATCCTCCTGGGGGCTTACTGAAGTGTCTTACCACTATCGCACCACTGGGACTAAAGAGCACTTTATCAAAAAACTGTATTGTGGACCTCTCCTCCATTTTTTCCTCTTAGGATACAAGGTATGTATGCCTACACCCTAGTCCCCCAAACCAAGAAAGGACTTAAAAACAAGAGTAGGGGTGCTGCAGACTCTGGATTGATGCCTACACTATCAAATTAAAGTCTCACACACAGATCCTAGACTAGGGACCCCAGCCTCTGCTGGAGGAGGCAAAGGAAATTAAGCAGGAATTAGTGCCTGCTCCAGCACCAGCCTCACCCTCTCTGGAAAAGCCTTTCCACCTTTTTGTAAGGGAAGACAAAGCTACTGTGCTTGGAGCACTCTCTCGGGGTCATGGGAAAAGACAACCCCAGCCAACTTGTCAGAGTTGTCTGGCCCAGTCTAACACGGATGGCTGGAATGCATTCAATCAGTAGCCCCCATGAAAGAAAGCTGAAAAGAAACCTCTGCAGCTGTTCAATTGTGAGCACTGCTCTCCAAGTAAAGAAGCCCATAGCAGATGGCCAGGAGATGGCATGTTAGAAGACATGAAGGCTAAAGCTGTCCCTCTAGGGGATAATTCCATCCTAGCACTAACAACCCTGCAGAATTCCTGAGCACAGCGACCCTTCTGTGCTCTTACAACATTCTTGTTTAAATTTGACTGATTTGTCTGTCCTAACATGAGCAAGATCCCTTTTTTCAGAAATTAAACTATGAATAGATGGGTCTCTGTGTAACTCAGGGGAAAGACATCATAGATATTCTGAGATCAATATAATTAAATCAATTAAATTCAGCATTTAAGAAATGCTGAATGTGGCTGAATGACAAAGAACTGGTCTCCCCAGACATTTGAGTTATATGCTTTAAACTAGGCCCTTATAAATGAGGCGGTATAATACTGACTCCAGCTATGCAACCCATTTGGGTATTTTTCCTGGTGTGTGTGTGTGTATGTATGTGTGTGTGTGTGTGTGTGTGTGTGTGTGTGTGTGTGTGTGTGTGTGTTTACCTGGTACCTGAGGAAGTCAGATGAGGAAACTGAATCCCCTTGGAAACTGGAGTTACAGAGGGTTGTCAGCTAAGACACCAGTGCTGGAAACCAAATCCGGACCTTCTGTGGGAGCTCCTAACTACTGAGCCATTGCTCCCGTCCCCAAATATGTATTCACGGTAGTTCATACTTTGGGGAAAATCTGAACATAAGTAGGGTTAATTAACAGAAAAGGAAAGAATTTGATACACAGAAACTAATTGCTGAGGTATTGGAAAACTTGCAGCTCCCGGAGGAAGCTGCCATTGTACAAACCCCCTGGCATCAAACGGGACACAGGTTAGAGACCTAGGGAGAGACTGGCTGATGAAATGGCAAGAGAAGCTGGAACGGAATTTAAACTCTTTACATGCCCTCTCATTCTCATCTTCCCCAAACCATAACCACTTCAAAATGGTCAGAGGTTGGAGGTAGAGAAATGGCTCAGTGGTTAAGAACACTGGCTGCTTGTCTAGGGGACCCAGGTTCAATTCCCAGCACTCACACGGCAGCTCACAACCATCTGTAACTCCAGTTCCAGACCTGACACTATCACCCAGATACACATGCAGGCAAAATACCAAGGCACACAAAATAAAAATAAAATAATTTTAAACTAAAAAAGTATTTCAGGAGTGGAAGAATAACAATTGACTGACATAAGAATTATCAAAATAGTAAAAGGGAAATGGGATCTACCTAATGGGAGGGAAATGTTGTCCATATCAGTAATAAGGGTACTGGTCTCAATTATATGAAAGAAGTCACAGAATTCCCAGAAAATGCATGCAGCTATTCTAGGGATGTATGTATGTATGTATGTATGTATGTATGTATGTATGTATGTATGTAAAATGTATATGTATATATATGCATACACATATATGGATTTATGCTATAGTGAAATAGCCATCATTAGTTGTGTGGCCTCTTGTAGAGTTCATAATCAGAACCTTTACCAACAGCTTGCAGGGGAAAGAAATTCTGGGCTCAGGCCATTCTGAGGCATCCAGGTACACTTCACTGAGATGCCTAAGATAGGTGGATAGTTAATGGTTACCATGTAGCACCTCACTAATTGATGCTACAGCCAACTATGTAATAATAACATTCTTAGCGTTTTGGTCCTGAGATAATACAAAACAGAAACTTGGATACTGTCTTAGTTGAGGTTATTGTTGCTGTGATAAAACACTATAACTTGGGCAGTAAGAGATTTATTTGGCTCACACTTTCACATCATTGTTCATCATTGAAGAAAGTCAGGACAGGAAGTCAAACAGGGCAAGAACCTGGAAGAAGGAGCTGATACAGAGGCCATGGAGGGGTGCAACTTACTAGCTTGTTCCCTCTGCTCTCTTACAGAACCCAGGACACCAGCCCTGGGATAACACCACCCATCAATCAGTAATTAAAGAAAATGCCGGGGCTGGAGAGATGGCTCAGCGGTTAAGAGCACCGACTGCTCTTCTGAAGGTCGTGAGTTCAAATCCCAGCAACCACATGATGGCTCACAACCATCCATAATGAGATCTGATGCCCTCTTCTGGAGTGTCTGAAGATAGCTAGAGTGCACCTAAATATAATAAATAAATAAATATTTAAAAAAAAAAAAAAAGAAAATGCCCTATAGGCATGCTTACAACCCAATCTTACAGAGTCATTTCTCAGATAACTCCAGCTTGTGTCTGGTTGACATAAGACTAGCCACCACAGACACTAACTGGTACCCTAGGCTTTGGTAGCCCCATTCCTCAGGTAAAGCTGGAAGAATATGAATCAGATCTTTAAACGACAAATGACTGTGCCAACCCTAGAAGCTAAACTTTCTTGTACCAAATGCTTGCTTAGAATTTATACAGCTCCTCATGAAATAAACTACCAAACCAGGGAAGGGGCAGTGACATTCCCACCATGGACACTAAGGATCACTTTGTCAAAAACTATGTGCTGGGCCTCTCCTCCTCTTCGCTTTCTCTTAGGTTCCAAGGCCTTTTGTCTAGACCTGCTCACTAGAGTTCCCTCTCCATCCCTTCCAATGCAGAGACTGAATGAGCTAGGGAGAAAAGAAAGTCTCAGAGACAACTCACTGTCAGAGTAATTTTTTTTTCTTACAGAGGACCAGTATTTAATTTAGTTCTCAGCACCCCCATCAGGCGGCTTACAACCGCGTTTGATTTCAGTTCCACAGCATCTCTCTTCTGGGCTCCATAGGCATACACGTGCTGTACACAAATTCACACATGTACATAAATAAGAAAAAATAAACACATCATTTTAATGTATTATTTTTTTAAGTCTGGAAGGAAAACAAGTTGGAACCAGATACTGTTTACCACCAGAAGCACGGTTCAGACAGCTGAAAGAAGTTGGCACATTACACCTAAATAAAGACGGCTGCTAACAACAGTGCCCAAGAAGAATAAACAGGCTTACCTCAAAAAGAACTTTAAAAGTAAGACCAGGAAAAGTCTGCTTTTTAACCTTTTCTTTATAGAGAACACAATGTAAACAGAGCAGCAATCCGCATTACCTGGTCAGAGAGATGCATGTCTATCCTGGCCCTATGAAAACTCAGATAATCAGAAATTACTTTCTGGGAAGGACAATTGCATGTGTCCTAAGCTCTTCCTTGCTTGTCTCCTCCACATCTCAATTTAGATGACATATGGTAAAGCCCCCCAAACCGGGAAGAAGCCTATCCTCCAGGGACATATTCCCACCCCTCCTTCTGTCACTGTCCTTAGAGCCTTCCAAGACAAGATCCAAATAATAAGGGAAGATGCTCCAAGCAATAAGGATGTTCAATGCAACCTCGAGCTCAGTCCAGGAGCTGCCCATCAATGGAATAGATGAGCTAGGTGTATGAATGTTGTATCTGGGAATAAGGAGAGACCCCCAAGAACATTCTGTATTACCTTGGTTACTAAACCTAGGTATTCCTAGGGATGACATGAAGATGCATGTAGTAGAAATTAAAGATTTAATACAGATTAGAGGTTAAAACTGGGTATAGGGAGATGAATGTATGGCAGGAATGGACCAAATATTCTGTCCACACATTAAGTAAGAGTTGTTCTGCTTGCGCAGAGAAGGCTGAAAACCCACGAGGTCCTGATCCTGCTTATATGGACTCAGATGCCCTATAAACAGACTGCATGATATTCCTCTTCCAGGAGGAGATGGTCTGGAGGAATCTATTTTGTAAGTCCTTATCCTTTCTGTTCCTGGTCACCAAGGGACTGGGGCAGAGATCCTTGAATTACCTGACCCTGCTATAGGAACAGATCACACCTCCTGCCCGCAAAGGTGGAAGAGGGTTTGGAATGTCAGGGAAATGTGTCAGGAGGTCAGGCCTGCAGAACCTTTAAGGAGATGTAACACCATTCGAGCCTGACCATGGCCGGGGCAGACACCTGCTGGTTTTGTGCTGACCATTACTTGACACTTTACCAGCCAACTGATGTGGGACCAGCACTTTAGTCCAGGCGGCTCTCCCTTTCCTAGTGTGTATCCCCCACACCCGAGTCAACCTTAAATCATCTCATCAAACTAGAGACCTTTGACTCCAGTGAGGTCCCTTGATATGCACATATGCATACACTGATTCCACTGGAGTGTTGAGAGCAGTTCCTGTTAGATTTAAGGCTAGGAAGCAAATGGCAGCAGGACTTGAATCCATGCTATCCAGAAGGTCTGAGCACCCCATTTTCCCAGGTCTGGCTTACCCTGACAACATTCCTGAGAACCCCCTCAATCTGACAAACTGGAGGATTGACCTCTCTCCATTCTATGGGCCTCATGAATGACCAGGACTCTAGGCTGGACAGGGGCAGCATCTTTTACATCTGCACTCTCCATATTCACGGGTGTCTCCTTTTGATAGCAGACCTCATTAGCTCTTGAAGTGAAGTTGGGAGGCTTGACTGTGAAAATCAAGCACAACCATACTGGGCCAGCTGTGGTTTTAGGACTCCCTTTACAGGGAAGCTGGGGGTTGATGGAAGATGGACAAAGCCATGCCCTGTGCACTCCCCAGAGACAAGAAACCCAGAAGCCTATTCCCTCCCATATCCCAGGAGGGGGTCCACAGCCTTCCCAAAGAAATCAATGGCCCCGCACAGGGACACAGTCCTGGCCAGGCTGACCATTTGGAAAAGGTTGTGTATAGAGGGTTTTGGATGAAAGAGAGTTGAGCACCTACCCGCCCTGCCTTCAGGCAGAGGACCAGTCTTGCGGAAAATGCACTGTGTGGGAATCACGGCTGGGGTCCCAGGCCATGGCACCCTCATCTGTGGCAAAGCATCCTTCCACAGAAGCCCCTAGAGGTACCTGAGAGCAAGTGAGAGAATGTGTCCTTGGACTCTAGAACCTTTCAAGGGTGAAAGAGGCAACAAAACAGCATAACAGTCACTGAAAACTTAAAAGGAGCAAGGGCTGCCTCTCCTAAGGGGATCTGAGGGCTCAGACCTTAATTTCATCTCTTTCTGCCCCAGAACTCCATTCTTTCTTTGATCTGGGTTCTCAACAAGGACAAGCAAGAGACCAGGCAGGTTTAGTATCAAGTGGGGCCTCAATCTCCTATACTGCAGACCCTCATACCATCTTGCAGATAAGAGAGTTATTTAGCTCAGTAAGTGTACTTCATTCTCACGATGAGCCCCCTCAAAGCCCTCGGCTTGCCTCTGCCCCCACGGATACTCGATGGTGGCCCCATAGCCATGATGGCTACTGCTTGCTCCATTAATGCATTTATAGTTGACCAGACTAAAAGGCAGGGGGGCCTGGTTAGAGGAGGTAGGTTCCTGGTGGTGTGTGCCTTAGATGGACATGCCTCCTGCCCCCCCTTCTCTCTTTTTGTCCCCTGGATGACATGAGGTAAGGTGAGCAACCTTCTCTATCATGTCTGTCCTTTCCCCACAATGTTCCACCTCAAAAATAATGGAGCTAGTCAGTCCCAAAATGGCAACCTCCGAACCTATGAACCAAATAAGTCTTTCCTTTAAAATAACTAAGCTAAAAAAAACCCAACAACCTTAAATGTATCTATACTCATCTAATGAACCAATGGCAAAATATTGGAACTAATGCCTTACTATGGGGTCGGCTGTCTGGGTGAGTGGAAGCGGGACCCACTGAATTCAGCAACATTGGACCTTGCTTCCCTAAGAAACTTCTTCTGAATTCATTTTGGCAAACCCAGTAATTATGCTGTTAGAGTCCCACATTTCCCTCATAATCTGTGCTCCATTTTCCATTTTGAGAAGCTTTTCCCAGTTGAAGCAGATGCAACGACACCATCAATTAAATTGTTCAAGCAAATGTTTATAGCTGGGAAAGAGACTCATTTTGTGTATCATGGTCAGACCCCATCATGAAGTTGCCAATGACACGGTTATCACAGAAAACATTACTGCCTATGCATGCTCTCATAGAAACCATTTTGACATATAGCACAATATCCCACTGCTGCGTATAAGATCCACACAGTGTGCCTGACACAGTGTGCCTGAAATCGTCCTTCAGATGTGGCAGTGCGGAGATTCTGTTTGATAGCTGAGAATGACCTTGACCTCCTGCTCCTCCTGCTTCTGCCTCCTGGTTAATGGGATGACAGGTATCCACCACCTTGCCTTGCCTTTGAGACATTAAAGGTGAATAGCTTTATTTATTTATGTTTTGCCTGCATGTGTATCTGTGTGCAGCATCAACAGAGGCAGGAGGAGGGAAATGGAGAGACAGATAATTGTGAACCACCATGTCAGTGCTGGGAACTGAACTGGGGTCCTCGGCAAAAGCAGACGGTGCTCTTAACCGCTGAGCCAGTCCCTAAAATACTCTTCTAAGAAAGGAGGACATTAATTTACTCCAGTCTCTCTCCAGTTGAACTTGCCATCATTAAAAACAGCAGAGAGAGGTCCATGCATAAGCTCTGGGGATCATTTTGATGTGACTTTTCTCCCTCATGAGAGTGCAGACATTTCCACTTTCTTAACCTGCGTCTCAGGAAGGTTTTTCCCAAGAGGGACAATCGATTCTCTCTCCAGTTAAAAAGACACTTTACATTTGTCACCCTCGTTCTTTTTCCTTTGTCTTTTTTGAGGAAGGCTTGGCTAGTGCTATCAACAGCAATCGGCACAGCCAGTGACAGAAACAGAGAGCACTGAAACAGGATTTCAGGCTCTTCTGAAGCCAAGACTGCAGCTGCATCTCCTCCCACTTGCTGTGCATCTCTACCCTGTCGAACTGCTCTTACAGCACTGGGTTGCTGTTCCCTCTGTGGGTCTGAGAATGGGGAGAAAGGCAGAGGAAACATGCTGACTAGAAATGTCCCACCTTTTGGGCACATGCAGAATCTGTCAACTGCCATTGCTGCGTTAGTGTAATCTCAGAGCTATATCTCCACCCAACAAAGTCAAACTCTGCAGGGGACCCGGCACACAAAAGGCTTTAAGGTGCCAGCCTAGTTTTGGCCTGGGCATCGTTTCCTTGACCTGAGGCCATGAAATCAAGATCACTGCCTCCACTGACAACCTTCTTGTTACTGTTTATATTTACTTGTGAGTATGCATGAATTTATCTGCAGCACATCAGTACAGGTGCCTAAGAAAGCCAGTGGTGTTTGAGCCTTTGGAACTAGTTACAGGTAGCTGTGAGCTCCCTTGTAAGTGCTGGAAGCGGAATCCAGCTTTCTCTGCAAGAGCAGTAAGCACTCTTAACCACGGAGCTCTCTCTTCAGCCACATTTATTTAGTTCTTAGAATGTAATTGAATCCTTTTGAATAAAATGATTCACTGCTTACATGATCCAGGTCACAGCAGGAAGATGCTTGATCAGTCAAAGGCTGCACCTCTGAGACAATCATAGGTAAAAAATGACAAGACCTTACTTTCTTTCCAGTGAACAGTGTGGAGCAGAGCAGAGAGGAGAAAGGGACCTCTTCCTCCCAAAGGCCCAAAGAACGGCTTCACAGGACTTCCTACTGGAGAAGCAGTCTAGCAAGCAGGATCAGGCCCTCTTTTGCCTGCTTCAGCAGCCTGGGTTTATGTCTCCATGGTAGAGCAGAGGAGCAAAGAGAAGTAGTGCGGCACAGGGACGTGTGCTGTGCCAACTGTCTGAAGAAGAAGCTGGTCCACACAGCCAGTGTCCTCAGCTACCCAACCTCATGTGCTGCCAAGAAGAGGCAAAGCCAGGGATGGAGAGGACATCTGGAGATCACAAACCTCTACATCCTCACCAGGCTGGGGTCCCGGGGCAACGCAAGTCAAGTCCAAGGTGAAGCGAACTTTCTGAGAGCAGCAGCCACAGTACCATGCAAAACACTGATGAGTCCTTCAGAAAAAGGGCTGTTTTGGTGGACCATAAGGCAAAGCTAACAACAGAGCCATGTACATGTCCTGTTTACTCACCTCCAGTGTCTGCCAGGGAACAAAACTTCAGAAAGTATGCAACAAAGTAGCAACTCTGCTCTTGCTTTGTTCCCCTCTTTTGAGGCATCTTGAATATCATCTGAATCAGATCTGATTGCATTAGCAGCACTCTGGATATTCTTCTGGTGTCTCTGAGGGTGGTTAGGTCAAAGGTGACACATACTGAATGGAGATGCTTCCTGCACAGACACCAACTATCATTGTGGGACATGTCAGGAGTGTGGAATCTGCACAGTCCACCAGTGCAAGTCAGTGGGACACAAAAGAGGGCTATGTCAAAAATTTCCTGGTGGAGATGAATACAACATATGAAAAGATGGTATGGGGGAAGATAAACATAAACTCAACAGCAACAAAAATCCAAAGCCTGGAAATCAACACAGGGTCTGATATGCCAAAGTGTGCAAGTGGCTGGATGTGATATGCACTCATGAGGCTGAGGACGGCAGGTCTCAAGTTCAAGACCAGCTTGGACTATTAAGTGAGGCCCTATTTTTTTTTTTTAAATTAATTCAAATTTAAAATGTATTGGCAAAGCTTCTAGGCACTGCAAAAGAAAGTTTCAAGGAATCTTAAGTCAGGTGACTAGAAGCATTCCAAACTGAATTACAAAAGAACTGTTTTAATAGTAAGAAATAAACTAGGTATGGTGACACAAGCCTTTAATCCCAGCACTCGGGAGGCAGAGGCAAAGAGATCTCTGTGAGTTTGAGGCCAGCCTGGTCTACAAAGTGGAAACAAGGACAACCAGGGCTCTGTTACACAGAGAAACCATGTCTTGAAAAACAAAACAAAACAAAAAAACAAAACAAAAGAGTAAGGAGTAAGGGCACTGGTGGCTCATGCCTTTAATCCCAGCACTTGGGAGGCAGAGGCAGGCGGATATCTGAGTTCGAGGCCAGTCTGGTCTACAGAGTGAGTTCCAGGACAGCCAGGGCTACACAGAGAAACCCTGTCTCAAAACAAACAAACAAACAAACAAACAAACAAACCAACAAAAAAGTAAGGAGTAACACGCAAAGAGTACTTGGGACCTGAATGCCAGGAACAAGCACTAACACAGGAGGTAACCAGAGTCCCAACAGGGCGTAAAGAAATGAATAATTATGATCAACTTGTTT
This sequence comes from Montemys delectorum, assembly GCA_019843815.1. Lineage (NCBI taxonomy): Eukaryota > Metazoa > Chordata > Mammalia > Rodentia > Muridae > Montemys > Montemys delectorum. Next base: position 14,819 of record JADRCD010218179.1, on the reverse strand, counting down.
CAAATTTGAACTCTCTTCCTCCCCCCAAAGTCCCTAGATCCCAAAGCTTAATAAACCCAAACAGGATAAATGGAAAGAAAATGCAAACAGGCAGAAATCATTAAAAAAAATAAAGCCAGGGCTGAAGAGATGGCTCAGCGGTTAAGAGCACTGACTGCTCTTCCAGAGGTCCTGAGTTCAATTCCCAGCAACCACAAGGTGGCTCACAACCATCTGTAATGGGTTCTGATGCCCTCTTCTGGTGTGTCTGAAGATAGCGACAGTGTACCCACATACATGAAATAAATAAATGAATCTTAAGAAGAAAAAAAGCGCCAAATTCTCAGATGCATCCAGAGAAAAGAAAACCCATTACACACACTCAGAAACCAAAAAGCTGAGCAGGAGAAAGATACAATTCTTGACTTAGTGAAAGCGTCCCAGAAACGGGGAAGGCAGGGGGAAGACATGCTCTTCTCTTTTCCTTTTTGTGGTTTTAGACCTGGAACCCAGCGCTTCGTACATGCCAGGTAAGTGCCTTCCAAGTGTTCCAGTTACAATATGTATTACTTTCAAGTGCACACAAAACATTTGCCAAGCGAGGAGAGAGACCAGATCATAACATCAGTTATACTCACTTTAAAATGACAGAAGTCATGTGGGATGGATTTTTTTTACATTAGAAATCAATAATTATAGCCTCAAAATAGCATGAAAAAGAAAAGTAGCAAACATGTAACTATTCTATAGAACAAAGGAGAAATCAGAGAGAAATTAGAAGCATATCTTAAGTAAAAGACACAATATATTAAAGTTCATCATATAGAACTAAAGTCCTTATATAGGCAATGTTATAATTTAAATTTTTGCTTATATGGGCCTGGAGAGTTGGCTCAGTGGTTAAGAACACTGGTAGAGGATCTGGGCTTATTGTCCATCATCCATACTGTGGTTCACAATTGTCTCTAACTCCAGTCCCAGAGAACCCTATGCCCTCTTCTGGTCTCTACATGCATGCATGTGATAGGTAGACATACTTTCAAGTCAGATGCTCATACATATAAAATTTAAAAATTATTTAATTTAATTTAATGGTTTATATGAGAAAAGATGGGTTGAAACGAATTGCATAAATTTTAAAAATCAGTGTAGTAGTTGATACACATAATTCCAGCAATCAGATGCTGAGGCAGGAGGATCACTAAAAGTTCTAGGCCAGCCTATGCTATTGTGTCAAAAAACTGATGAAGGGGCTGGGCAGTGGTGGCACACGCCTTAATCCTAGCACTTGGGAGGCAGAGATAGGCAGATTTCTGAGTTTGAGGCCAGACTGGTTTACAGAGTGAATTCCAGGACAGCCAGGGCTACACGGAGAAACCCTGTCTCAAAAAACAAACAAACAAAACAAAAACAAACAAACAAACAAAAAACCAAAAACCTGAAGAAGGAAAAGGGGAAAGGAGTGGAACAAAGGACGGGAGGGGGGTGTAGGAAGAGCATAGCGACTGACACAGAGATCTCAGAGTCTAGGTAATGAGAGAACAGAAGGAAGACTGCAAACAGTTTATGCAACCTGTGAAAACACAGCACTCGGGAGCTGAGGCAGAGGCTCTCATGCGAGTGTGGTTAGCTTGGACTACAGAGCAAGATTCTGTCAAAAGAGTGGGGTTAGGGGGAGAGGGACAGGGAGGGAGGGAGGAAAGAGAGAAGAGAGACTGAATTTTCTCACCAAGTGTCTCTGTGGAGTCAAAGACAACTCACTCAAACTTTCTGAGGGCAGAAATTGACAAGGTGATTTAAAAGCTATGTAAACATACAAAAGATATGAAATAATAGGGTCTGATTACAGGAGAACAAGGTTGAATGTCTTTGCCATGCAACCTCAAGTCTCAGTGAAGCTGCACTGACGAGATCCTGTGCATGTGCAGTGGGGAGAACACCCTCACTGCAGCCTGGAAACGCACTGGTCTTCGTTCCAGAAACTGATTCTCAACAAAGCCATCAGAGGAAGGAAACGGTCTTAAGCAACTAGTTCTAGAAGAACAGGATAGTACTACAGGAAAATAACTCAATGTCCAGTTCATCACACACAGTAAGGAATGTAAGGTGGATCAGAGACCTGGACACAATTGCAGCTTCTGGGACCGGATATGGGAAAATAGTTCCAGGGCCTCAGTGAAGATTTTGAAGTACACAGGAAGCTTTCTCCATGAAAGAAAAACAAATGAGGTAATTCTGATGGTATCAAAAGAAAACTCTCCTGTCCAACAAGAGACTGTTTCCTTCCACTTCCAGTCAGGAGGGAGTCACAGGATCCATACTTAAGCATCCTACTCCCTGAACTGTGATTCCTGGGGCCCAGGACAGACCAGGCACTAAGGCATGGCTGTGGAGTGGCCTGTCCAGAGAGCACCCACCATCTGGGGCCAGAGACGTTAATTCAAACATTGAAGCCTGGCTCCAGGTTGTATCTTTGGGTCACAATGTGGGTGTAAAGTCCCAAATGCAGGTCTCTTTTATCTGGCATGCCAAGATAAAGTCCATTTCTGGAGGCTCCTTTCCTACCTTCAGGGTAGCTGGTGAGGGTTTAACCAGGCTTACCCACCCCCACAGCCAACACCAGGCTCTCCCCAGGTACTCGGCTCCTCCTTGCTTGCCTCCTGTCCAAGGCCCTGGCTCCAGCTGCTCTGCCCGGCTGAGCGTTACTATTTTTGGCTGTAACCTAAGCAGCTGCCCATTAAAATTCCATTAGTTTCGAAGGCTGGATCTGCAGTTGATATTTCTAATTATTGTGAAATTAAAATTGTCTCTGTAATTTAATGATAATTGCACGAGATGCCAGCTGGTGCCCCAGGGAGCTGCCCTGTTCCTAAGCAGAACTTGGAAAGTCTCTTGAAAGTTCTTTGAATAAGGAAACAGGAAGGGGAGGAGGGGCCCAGCACACAGTGGGAATTTAAATTTCCATCATGATGGGCTGTGGTGAACCCAGGCCTCTGAGGAGGCAGCCTGGCTCCCTGAGTAGGTGGGCTGTAGTGAGAGGTTGACACCAGTCTTCTCCCAGCACTGAGGACAGGATTGAATAAAGGGATGGGGTGGCTTGATATATTACAATCTAACCCTATAGGAATAAATGTGACATTAAGGGGAGGGTTCTAGAAGCTTACAGAAGTTCTTTCTGGGACAGGCCTTGTGTTTAATGGACAGTTTTATTTTGTTTGTTTTTGTTGTGGTGGTGGTGGTGGTGGTGATTTTGTTGCTGTTGTTGTTGTTGTTTTTAATGTATCGAGTCTCCATAGAATGTAACCAGTTCTGCTTGACTTACTGGCCTCCCTTCCAGCCAAGCCTGGCGAACTTGCAGAAGGATGGGGTCAAGGGAGCAGTGGCCAGCCTTGATGATTCCCTTCCTCCTGGCCTCCCTTATCCCTCCCTGGCCCTTCGAAGGCTTGGTGTTTGTGAACATGTGTGGTCTTTGCTGGAGACCCTGCATGCCTCCCTGCCCTCTGCTGGCCATTGCCCTCACTCTGCTCTGCAGTGTTGGGTCTGGGAACCTAAGTCCCTCTCTCAAGAGGCATCTCATGCCTTCCCTCCCTCTGATGACAGGCCATGCTCCCCTCTGCTGTCCTCACAGCCATGATGCTGCCCTGACGAGTGAGCATCCAGTTCTCACTTCTCTAAGGCTCAGGTCAGATGCCATGTTCCACAGGTTCCCAGGCCCCACGCTCTGGATGCTACATGGCCAGTGATGCTCTATGTTAGCTGTTCCCTGAGGCAGGACAAGCTCCAGATTCTGACTAAGCCTGTGTTTTCACTTACCCATCAGCCTCACTTGCAATATGACCGTTCAGCACAAAGTCATCTCCCCTAGTGAACACAAGAAGGCTCCATATGTGGCCATTTCTGCTCTTCCATCATTCTGCTTAGGCACCCGATGACTATTCACCACCCTTTTCCCAAGAAAGTTCTGCGGTAGGTGGGGCCTCCCCACATGGCTCCCTATTCAATTGTTCTTGTCCTTTGAGCCAATTCTGTGCTTAGCTTAGTGCTATTTTTTTCAATTTCTACTTCCTGTTAAAACTGTGTTTGGTGGCAGATATGAGAACAATACTGATCTAGTTCGCATTCACTTCTCATTTGCATAAAAGCCCTAAGCCCCTGTCCCAGGACCATGGCACCCTCAGGCTTTCATCCTTAAAGTTCCCTTTGAATGCTAGAAAGCCAGGAGCTAGACACCCCACCTCACTCTTTCTGGTGAAGAAATGAGAGGACATGGAAAAATAGAGTCTGGCAAGATGACTCAGCAAATTAAAGGCAGTTGCTGCCAAGATGGAGAACCTGAGTTCAATTCCTAGAACCCACAGGGTAGAGGGAGATAATTGATTCTTGTAAGTTGTCCTCTGACCTCCATGTGTTCATGCCAAGGCTACCAACACGCGCGCGTGCACACACACACACACACACACACACACACACACACACGTTTTTTAAAAATACAGAAAAGTGACAGAAAAAAAGTACCTGTCTGTCCCTTTTTAAAAAGGCTATTTCATATATTTTGCAGCAACTTCCTCATATATCTTGCTTGTTGCCAGAAACTTTGAGGGACATGTGACTGGATTTAGCTAGGAACATTGCTGCCCAAAGTAATAAAGAATGAATATTGACAATGTCAGAAAGTGTTGTGGGCGGGGTCTCCGGATGACAAGGAGAACCTGGGCAGACCTAGACACAAACTGTGTGGAGTTAGGTAAATAAACCACAGCCATTCAGGCCTCAATGAGGGCAGGGTACAGCCCCCACTCCTTAGCCTGGTACCAGGCCAGGACCTAGCACATCCTAAGCCCTTGAGGAAGGGTCTCCTGGATCAGTTCCAGTTCTGTATTCCAGAATCTACCAGGGGAAGTGAGTCCACTGCAGGGCCACAGGTAAGCAAGCACCCACTGGGAGAGTGTGTGTAGCAAGTGCCATTTCAGGAACTGGACCTTGAGCCTCTGTGGGACAAGATTGGGAGGTGAAGTCCAAGGAGAATTAAACCGTTGCAGAATTGGAGCCGCCCTGGGTGACAATCTCCAGGGACAACTGGACACCAGACATGTCCATGTCCTGCTGTGTGGAGCTTCTGAAGGATCTATAGCTTCGCAGTAAGGTACCAGGGATGGGTGCCAGTGGGGGGGCAGTGGGGATAACCATGCACATGGGAGCTCCTGGGGCATCTGTATGCCCATGACCAATGACCTCCTGCCCCCGTGGGCCTCATAGCCTCACCTTTGATCCTCTTGTCCTAGAAAACAAAGTAGAGCGTTCGGGAAACATGTTTTGCAGCATGTGGAGCATTCCTCAACTACCATAGACACCACAAGAATCCACCAGGAACCCTCAGGGACAGTGTCTGCTCAGAAGGGCACGTGGAGGGCCCTGGAAGAAGCAGGGCCAGGATGGGGATCACTAGAGCAGGGCTACCCAGGCTCCTCCCACAAAGTTCCCAGAAGCTTCAGTTCTTGCCTTATCTCAAAGAAGTCTATCAGAACCCTTTGCCCAACCCATGCCACCTGGATGCTTAAAGCTCTGTCACAATTGATCTTTTCTCACTTTAATAGCCAAACTACTTTCCAAGTCACCCTGCTCATAAATCCCTGAGAGCCCAAGGCTCTACCTCTTTCCAAAACACCTTCTAGAATGTCTCTATTCCTAATATATAAGTGTCGTTCACTTGTAACTTTGTGTTAAGTCATGATTTCAGTGCAGCCTCCTTTCTTGCCATTTATATCTGGGCCACTGCTCAGCACTATCAGGGTCACTTCTGCCAAGCCTGTGAAATATCAACAGGGCTTCGAGCTGCGCCTCCTCCTCCATCTACTCCCTGCAGACTATGGCAGAGCCTTGACAAATACCCCCAGTGGGAGGCACCACCATAGCTTGCATCTTGGTGAGACAGGTCCCTCTGGTCTTGATTCCAACTTGCCCACAAGCTGGGATTTATTGGAACTGCATTTGGATTCCCTTCCTCATCCTCCTCTGAGAACAGCCTGCGCCTGTGCTGGACTTCTTTCCTGTGTTCCACAGTGATCCTTCATTGGCTCATTTATTCAAGGAACTTGAAAGTCGTTATCATCGTCTCCTCCTCCTCCTCCTCTTCTTCCTCCTCCTCCTCTTCCTCCTCCTCCTCCTCCTCCTCCTCTTCCTCTTCCTCCTCCTCCTCCTTGGAACTTACTGTGTAGACCATGGTAACCTCAAACTCAGAGACTTGTTTGCTTCTGCTTCCCCAGTGCAGGGATCAAAGACCCGTGTCACCATGAACAACACAACTTTGTAATTTTTTGATGCTATTATAAATAGGATTTACCTACCCAGTACTGCTATGATTATTACTAATATAAAAGGGGGGATTTTATATATCCCACCCTTATTAATTCTCAGAATTAGAAAAATTCTTTCGTCTTGAGTTCAGTTCCCAGCAACTACATGGTGGCTCACAGGCATCTGTAATGGGCTCAGATGCCCTCTTCTGCTATTTCTGAAGAGAGTGACAGTGTACTCACATACATAAAATAAATAAAATCTTTAAAATTCTTTCAGGCTTTCTGCTATACAGCCATGAGAGACTAGAGATAATCATAGAATTTCCTTTTCCAGTACTTCCAAGCAATGTTGCAGTGACCTTCTTAAGGAAGCCATGCTTGGCTATGGTACCTGGCATTTATTAATATTTTATTTAGCACCTTTCTCTTCTTCCTTTCATGTGTTATATGCATGTTCCTTTCTTTCCCTTTCTTTCTTTCTTTCTTTCTTTCTTTCTTTCACAAGTTCTTGCTCTTCTGTCTTAAATCCACAGAAAGCTTTCTGCTTACGCCTCCTGAGTACTGGGATTACAAGCATGAGCCACCTGTTCTGCTCGAGCATCCCTGAGGAGGCACTAGGATGACTGACAGACTAAGTCTTAACTTTGAGATAATGAAGTGAAAAGTGTAATGCAGGGCTTTTGTCATGTCTGTGTGTTGGGCTGACCAAGGAAAGGCCTGTGTACAGCTGTGTGTGCTCTTTCAGAATACAGCTTATAAAGATTCCTTGAAAGAATACTGGCAGGCCAGGGCACTCGTAGGTATACTCCTGAGAAACGAAGTAAGCCTGTTCCTTAAGAGAAACGGCAGCAACATTTGTTATTGGTAGTAAAATCCACACATTCCTGTAAGAATGTGTGCTTGTTCCCGTCACGATGAGCTTTCAAACTCCCCACCTGAGGTCTTCCTGCTGCGATTGTCAGTGAGTAGGCAAAGGTGACTAGCTACCTGGCATCCAATCGATGACATGTTGTAATACTAGGAACAGCTTATCACTATAGGTATAATAGTTTCCAAAAATGTTCCCAAATGTCTGCTTGGGATCCAAACACATAGAAGGATAAAGAGCCAATGAGGCATTAGATGAGTAGCAAGGAAAGTTTGGGGCTTTGGGGGAAGTGGCTTAATGTATGAGCATTTGCCTAGCATGCAGGAGACCTTGGTTTCAATCTCCACCCCAGAAAAACAAAAATTCCATCTCCTACTCCTCAAGTTGAGATAGGACAGAGTTAGAACAGCCATATTGATTTGTTCTTTGAAAGTCTTTTCTTTCCAGGCAACCATTCCTGTGAGGCTGGACTTCTAGACAGAATCCTTCACTTAACCAGAAACTCGCCCAACAGCAGAGCACACAGATGCCTGAGCAGCCCTAGTTGGTTCCCTTGAGCCAGAGATTTGTACAAATATAAAACAATGCCAGTTTCTTGCTGAAATCTTGTTTTGGAAAAATACATTTTTCACACAATTGGTCTTGATAGTAACATGTAATAGGTTTATTGTTCTGAAATAAATAACATTTTCATGTCTAAAGTTTAATTTTTTAAATAAGGTATTCTATAAGTACTAGCACTGCTGTCTGGAACGCTTCAAAGTTTTTTGGGATCCTTGATCACTTTTCTGAGTCACCAGGATCCCTGAGATAATGATCTAAACTCTACCAGGCTCCAGTAATATACGGAGCTGCCCTGCAGTGGCGCCGCTGTGTGAGTCGTGGAGCTCTTGTTTAGAAAGGAACACCTCCTCAGATGGATCCTTGAAGCTGTTACAATCTCCATAGCTAGTGGTGAGTTACTGTCCTTGAGGTTCTTGCCAGTTTCTGAGTCCCCCAGACTTCCCTGTTGCTGTTGTAAGCCTCCATGACGGAGGCAACTTCTAGAAGGGATGGTTTATTTTGGCTTATGGTTCCAGAGGGATAAGAGACTATCACCATCATAGCATGGAAGTGTGGCAGGCATGGTGGCAGGGACACCTGGGAGCTCTCATCTTAAACTGCAAGAAGCAAGAAGCAGACAGAGCTCACCAGGGATCACACAAGTCTTTATTCTCAAAACCTGCCTTCAGTGGCATAGCTTCTCCAACGAGGTCACACTTCTAAGCCTCGAAAGCAGCACCCCCTCCTGGAGACGGAGCATTCGATTGTGTGAGATGGTGGGTGACATTTCTCATTAGGACCACCACAGGCTCCTGTTGTGTGTCCCAACTCCACAAGTAACTGAGCAAGTCTTCCCACTTTTGGCCTCATTCTTTGTTTCATATGAATTTAAATGTAGTTTTTGTCGTTTCACAACAAAATCAACAGTTCTTTCAAAAACATACCGGGGTCACATGAATACAATGAGCAGGCTTTCCCTGGAGGCTTTCTGGTGCACTCAGCAACCCACACCTGCCTAGTGTCTTGCATCTTTCAATGACACTGCATATCTTCTCATCTGCCTCTGTCTTTCTAGGTGAATCCACTCCTGGGCAGTCTACTACTCTGGTCTCAGTTGAGCAGACTTGTTTCTCATTCTCAATTTTAATAATTTTAGGTTGAAGCGCTTGAAGTTTTGTGTATTTGGTCTTCTGGATCATCAAATGTGCTGTCTGAAAATGAAGGTAACTATCACGTCTTCATCTCGTCCCTTAGCTTTCTTTGTTTGCTGACCAGTGTCTGGTTCTAGATGTCAGAGGATCAGGTAGTAATGGTGAAAGCACTTGATGCGTTTAGTTTTCTGTGTTCTTGTTTGGCTGAACCTTATCAGCTATTTTACTGTTTACTAACAGAGTTATTTTACTCTATGAACGACCCAGTAGCTAAAGAAGAAACTGGGAAGTCCTCCAGGACACACCAGGTAGTTAACAGCTGAGACCCACTGAGCAGCCCCAGACCGCTCAGACATTGGCTGCTTCCAAACGCACAGCGCAAAGATGCTGATACCTGAGTACTAAAACGCAGCGTGCCACTGCCTTGATTCTGGAACACAGGGGTCTAACCATGAAGACATTGGCTCTATCCTGAACCTCCTTCTGTCCCCTCCCGTGGAGCTTGAAGACACAGGTGGCTAGTGCTTACCTTCAGTGGCCTCTCAGACACCACTACTGTTCCTTCTGGAAGGCTGGAAATCCCCTCTTGAGGTTCAAGAACCTCATGGCAGTCCAGCCTCAGTGGCCCCCAGATGAGGACAGGCTAGTGTGTGTCAGCAGATCACTGTTCACAGTGAGGTCCCCATGCACCTAAGGCTGCAGGTGAAATCCAGAGGGCAGGAGGAGGCCAGGCTCCTTGCCTTTGTTCTCAAGCACTGCATGCCTCTGACTTCCCCATCTTCCTGGAGCCATCCAAACGTTTTTCAGTCTAGTTACTTGTATTGGTGCCCCTAAGTCAACCATTTGATCTCTGCCAGGTTAAGGACATAGGGACATCACATGGACAGCTGGCACTTTGCATAATGTACACCACAGATATTGACAGGTTCTCCATCCATACCACTAAACGAATGTTTCCTACTGCCTGTGGTTGCCAGCAAAATGCAGAGTCCACACAACGTGGACTCAGGAGCCCTATGTGGGGGCAGAGGACCTGAGAGCTCAGAGGACCCGAACAAGGCAGATCATGCCTGATACTCTGCTTCAGCTGCATAAAACATGCAGCCCTCCCATGGGCAGTCTAGGGTAGGCCTCCACACCATCTGGATGACACCGTTTGCAGCCTCTCTCTCATGTCTGGCTGACCATTATTGGAGAGTCAACAGAGTTGGCACCCTCACGTCGGGATGATTGGCAGCTGCTTGGTAAATCCTCACTATCACCTTTGATCTCGGAAGTATATTCTAAGTCTCAGGGCAAACTGCCACATGCAAACATCTAACCCAACTTCACTGAATCTGGTCTTCTGGGGCTGCAGTTGGCCTGGCTCCAAGGAGTGAATCCGACAGGCCTGCTGCCAGTCTCCTCTGTGGCCTCAGTCAAAGAGCCAAGGCCTAGCCAATGAAACTATGGATATTCAGTGAGGGAGTCCTGGGAAGAGACTTTCATATGGTAGAACGACAGTGGCAAGCTGGATCAGTGTGTTCGGCCTTCTGCCTATTCCTAAACACGCTTAGGGAAAACACAAACTCCTTCCAGAAGTGCATGGCTCTGGGTGATCTGGCTGCCGTCTGCTGGCTGCCGTCTGGCTGCTGGCTTCAGGTGCTCTAGGTGTTGTTCGCAATAGCTGTTCCCATGTGGGGTGCTGCTCTTCCTATCTCCACCTGAAATCCGGTTCCTTCTGTCACAGGCCCAACTTGTCCTATGAGCACTCACTATCACTGGCTACCATTTCTCTGATGAATGAACTTAAAGCTTCACAAAGCCAGGACCTATGCCTCACTTAGCACACCACTGCCATCACCAGGACTCGGATCAATAGGCCAGCAGATCATACGCAGTAGAGTCCACTGGATCCTGTGCTAGTGTGCCCCAAACAGTCACTAAGGGGTGACTGGGTGGAGTTAGTACTGTGATAACTGGGTAGTTAGGGTAGCTGCTACAAATCCTGTGGAGGAAAGACTCCCTACCCACCCCCATACACACACAACTTGCCTCTGGCATTTGCTTTTGTCAACCAAAGAGAATCATCCAAGCCAGCACTTTCCCTTCCCCTTCATACCAGAGAGAGGAAAGCTGGCTTCCAGGCAGTAATGGAAAGTATGTTTAATATCAAAAGCTGTTTCAAGTATCAGATAGTGACTATACTGGAGAGTGGCTTCTGGGACCTCCTTACAACCTGTTGTTCTGGAGTCCCTGGCGTTAATGCTGGAGAGGGGGGCCCCAAGGTCTCCCAATGCCACTGGAGTCCTAGAAAGCCCTTCAGAGAAGCACTGAGGTCAGGCTGTAACCCTGCCTGGGTGGGCGGGCCTCGAGATAGGACTGCGTGGCACCCAGCGTCCTCTCCACGGCCTAGACGTTGGACTTGGCGATGATCTTCTCCAGCAGGCTCATCATTCGCTCCTGAAGCTGCAGGCTCTGAACCTGCAGGATGTTCTGCTGGTCCAGCACACGGCGCACCTCTCGGCATGTCTCCTCCATGGCACGGCTCAGCCGGCGCTGCTCTTCCAGCATGGCCTCCAGCAGTCGCAGCTTTTTTTTCTGTAGGTGACAGCTCCGCATCTTGCGTTTCTTCACAGGGCGTTCCTCTGACCTGTCGGGGAGAGACGAGTTGGTCACAGGGACTGGAACATGGGAGCCACCAGACCTTCCCAAACACCCCACTGGACAAACAGGAACACTGAGGCCCCAAGAGCCATATCTAGGACTCAGGTCTCCACTCACAGAGGTGAGGAGGGGGTCAGAGCTCACAGCAGAGAGAACAGCAGGTGATAGCTAGTGCCTGCTGGTGGGAAGAGCAGGCAGTGCCAAACCCATCCACATCTCAGAGTGTGGACTATATAGGTACATGATCTGAGAGCACCCCATACCCACTGAGCTGGTGGAGTGCGCTTACAGGTGAAGAGCCTACTCTAGGGAGCAACAAAGAAAAAGATGCTGGGCACTGTGTGGTACTTGGTATTCTTAAGGGAAGTGACGTCTGTAGTCCCCACTGGCCTATGACGGATGGAGAAATGGGTTCAGAAGAAGGTCTACTCTGAGCCCTCTGTCTCCAAGTATGCCTTTGGCAATGGGGAGGGGGTGGGTCAGACAGGCCATCTGGGCTCCTCCCTAGGTGCCGCCCCATGGGTGCTCTCTGCTGGACAGCAGAAGCTGCTAAAGCTTACCAGACCCTAAGGCCCAGTCGGGTAACTGCCAGTATCTGGCCTATGCTCTGTGTTTTGAACAAAGTGGAAGATCAGCTAGTCTTGGGGACAGAGCCTCAGGCAGCTGCGCCTGGGAACTGGGCTTGGTAAGCCATGGGAACAATTGGCCATAAATCTCAGGCTTCTCTGCTAGTTTGGTCTGCCTTTAGTAAAGACAGATTTTGTCTGGGCCTTCAGTGAGAAATCCCCCCTAGAGAAGGGCTTTTTGGGTGAATCAAGCAGACATTCCCAGCCCTAGGGACACTGAGTTCTGAGACCTCCATGGAGACACCATTCCTACCTTTTATCTGTTGTCAAATAGGCTTGAAAGTCCATAACTCAAAGCCATATTTACTAGTTTCTTCAACTGCCCAACTCCTCTTTTACCTTAGAAACCCATCCTAAATATCCCTTAGAAGTGCCTGCTCTGGACTCCATGGTCCAAAGCTACAGGGTGTCTCCTACTTGTCCCCCAACTCAGAGGCTCTGTGAGTACCTTGTAGGCACGGGCGTGTGGCTAACACAGGCCTGGAGTGTGATGACAGAGAAGACAGATAATACAGGCCCATTCACTGCTCAGGAGGTGCAGACCTACATCTCCAAGTTGTGAGGACCTGTTGCTGAGGTGAGGACCCAAGAAAGGGCCCATGTTGGGATTTGGCAGGCAGGAGAGGCATGCTTGGGGTCAGGCCCTGCATCTTTTCTCCTTGAGGAATACTGATTTATCCCCATTTTATGATGGGAGTCAGGGGGTCAGAGAGGTCAAAGAACTTTCCATGCAGGTAAGAGGTGATGGAGCCTTGGACAAGACCCACCTATCCATTGGCACCAGAGCTCTCCCTGCTCTGAGGCTGACCTGGCCCTGAATCAGGCCATAGCTACAGCCTGTGCAGCTAGCTGGTCAGGGGCAGAGGATACCAGAGTGTGTCACTGTGCCACTGCCAGCCCCTTGCTCTGAGCACTGGAGCTTTGGTCCCATTTGGGAATAGGGCAGGGAATGAAGATGCCAAGGCAGTGCTGGGTCAGGAGAGGGAGAGCGAACACACACTACCTGAACTTAAGGGACAGTAAGCTGGAGGAGCTGTCGGAGCGATCGTCCTCGAAGCGGCCTTCATAGGAGCACTGGGTATACGGTAAGTACAGAGGGGTGGACTTAGCAGACGGTGACAGGGACGCCTCGGTCTGGGATGTGGAGGGCCCCGGCTGTTGGCCATCCGGCAGTTTGCCCTCACAGGACTCAGGGACCTTGGCCAGAATCCTATCAATGGCTAGGTAATAGGGCCAGTCCGGCGGGACGGACTCGCTATCTGTCATGCATTTTAATTTCCTGAAACGAGAGACACAAGAGCCAAGGTGAGAAACAGCAGGTGAAGTCTGTCCTGCCTGATCCTTGGGCAGAGTGGCACTCAAGGGGTCTAGGTCCCCAGAGGGAGCCATGCTGATACAGGCAGGAGCCACTCTCAGCCAGCATGGTCTTCCTTGGCAAAATCAGCCAGGCTCTAGGGCCCCTTTGACATTGGACAAAAGGTAGAGGCTTTGGGACCTGTGCAGCCAGCCTTTGGGTGTCAGAAAGGAAACCCAAGCATGAACAAGGGTGCCCACAGGTGCTGGGAGCTTGGGGCTGGCTCCTGTGGTCTCTGTTCTTCTGTGGGTTCTAAACTCACTGCAATGAACTGAGTGCTTTTTGTGTAAGTTAACCTTCAGTGATGAGACTGTGCGAGATACTGACACAGCAGCAGTTGTAGTCTACAAAGATGCTTCCAAGAGAGGGAATAGCAGGGCCACAGGAAAACAATACTCACGGTTCTGAGCCTGTATCTTGCACACACACTATGACCTTGGAAAGGTTCGTTAACCTCTCTGAGCCTTCACGTTTTACATTAGTAAAATGGGGATGAAAAAGTACATCGTTCTTCACAAAGCCAAAGGGAAGATTTAATAAAACAATGTCTGGTATACATCATTCTGAGCTGAACCTACCAGGCAGATGTTAGGCTGTATCAATGTAATGCTGCTACCATTCAAGGCCTGAGCTAAGCCTGACCTAGCTCTCAAACCCATAGCCTGTCCAGAGACCATGGGGCTGGGTGGCCAGTGCCATCTCACATTGCCTCACACCCACCCTTTACTAGTGCCAAAGCTGAAGTTCTGATCTGTGTGACCAGCGCCCTGTCTTCCCCAACAGATAGGTCCTGTCTCACTGAGAAGATCTCACATCCCTGTCCTTGGTCATCCCCTGAGAAGAGAGGGCTGGGGAGAGTAGACACAGGCTGGTTGATCAGTTTTGGTCTGCAGAGAAAGAGGCAACAAAAGAAGGAGCATTTCATCCATCAGGGCCACCTTGGGCCTAAGCGGGTTATTTGCAAGGGCTGGCCTTAGTCTCACTGGTCTCTGAAGATGGAAGCTGGCTGAATGAGCCCCCAACCCAGGCATAGCCAATAATAAGGGGCTGCTGCCCAGGACAGACAGCAGTTAACCAAAGCAGAGGCTGGCCTTGGGGAGTCGCATCAAGGGCCTACGGGGCTCCATCACATGGCAGGACTGCATTAGAAAGCAGAGGCAGGTCACACAGAACAGAGCAGATTGCTCTGAATAAATAGCAGGCACCATCAAGCTACCTGGGGACACAGGGAAGGTGAAGTTTATTACCATTAGTGCCATGTCAGCCTTCTACATGGGCTCCTCCTCTCTAGAGAACCTCAGCCCCTGTTTTCTTTACTCCACTGAAGCCAGCCTGCTCCTTGGAGAAATGGGGACA
>JADRCD010218178.1:0-13985 GCA_019843815.1 Montemys delectorum | reverse complement strand
AAATAAATAAATAAATAAATAAATAAATAAGGCCGGGCGGTAGTGGCGCATGCCTTTAGTCCCAGCACTTGGGAGGCAGAGGCAGGCGGATTTCTGAGTTCGAGGCCAGCATGGTCTACAGAGCGAGTTCCAGGACAGCAAGGTCTACACAGAGAAACCCTGTCTTGAAAAAAATCAAACTAACTAACTAAAACATTTCTCCTTCACAGCTGGGCTAAGATGTCCAAGAAGGGGTGAGGGATGGCTGGGCTCTCCTATCCCGAGGCTAAGGTCTCCGTGACAGGTTGGCGAGCGGGGTCAGGGCTTTCTTTCGGACCCGGCCGCCACGTCTGCGAACCAAGTTCGAGCAGAGCCGGACCCCGTTTTGTTTTGTTTTGTTTTTCCCCCTCTCCGCCCAGCCTCCCCGCGGGGAGGGAGCGGCCCGGGGTGTTGTCAGCCGGCAGATCGCCGGAGGTTCTCCCGCGGAGGGACCGGGGCGGAGGGGCAAGCTGGCGGCGGCGGCAGGGGCGAGGAGGGCGGCGCGAGGCAGCGGCGGCCGCGCAGGGCGGCCGGCCTCCCCCCTCCCGGCCTCGGGCCCCAGTCACTCACTCACTCACATGCGGGCCCGCGCCCTCCCGGGCTCCTCCCGCCTCGGGGACACCAGCCGCCGGGCGAGGAGGCGGGGCCAGCCACTTCCCGCTTCCGGCAGCGCGACCCGGAAGTGATCCTCGCGCCGCCAGGGCCGGGGCCCTGGAACACAAAGGAAAAAGCTCGGCGCGCCCCAGGCTCCCAGACTGAGCCGGCGAGGTGGCGGGGCCGCGGGGCGACTCTCGCGGTATCTGGAAAGCTTTGCTCTCGCGCCCCCTGGCGTCCGTAGGGCGCGACTGCGCCTTCTCGGTCGTAGACTTCTAAAAAAATTAATAATAATAATAATAATAATAATAATAATAATAATAATAGTAATAATAATTTTTTAGGGGTCCACACTTATTGATTCAATTCACTCACATTGACACTTGGCTTACTCGTTTGTATCTACTGACTGCTCATTCTGCAGGAAGCATTACTAAGCACCGTCCTCTTAGGAAACTGCTTCGACAATTCTACTGTAATGTGAACATTCTCGCGACACCTGACCTTGGACCAGCCAAACAGGTTTATGGAGCTGGATAACTGACTGCAGATTTCTCTCACAGATTAGGGAGTGGCAATCAGCATTGGAGGCCGCACTTCTCAGTCCCGACTGTCTGTAATGTTAGAACAGTGTGTGTGTATACGTATACATACATGCATATGTATGTACACAAATATATACATGTATATTTATATAGAGATATATGTGTGTGTGTATATATATGTTAAATTAAGTGTCATCAAAGGCCAGAGGCACCAGATCCCATGGAACTGGACTTATAGACAGCTGTGAGCAGAATGATATAGGTTCTGGGAACTGAACTCAAATTCTTTAGAAGGACAGCTTTTAAGAGCTCTTAACAGCCAAGCCGCTGGCGCTAGCCTTTAATCCCAGCACTTGGGAGGCAGAGGCAGGCGGATTTCTGAGTTCGAGACCAGCCTGGTCTACAGAGTGAGTTCCAGGACTGCCAGGGCTACACAGAGAAACCCTGTCTCAAAAAAACAAAACAAAACAAACAGCCAAGCCGTCTTCCCAGCCCCATATCAGAACCTTTAACTGATTTCTACATGGGACCTGAAACACAATACTGGGCTCAGCCCTGATGCTACAACTCGAAAGTCATGGTGATTGTGAGATGGGTCAGAGGAACCAGAACAAAGACTCTTGGCCATTAGGCCACTCTATACTCTCCCCAGTACAGGCACAAGTAAGTCTCCTCTCCTGACATCCACTATTACCTGTACCCTCAGCTGACACACTAAGACTGCCGGAGCTGAGTTTTTTTTTCCCATCTTTTTTTTTTTTTTTTTTCCGAGACAGGGTTTCTCTGTGTAGCCCTGGCTGGCCTCGAACTCAGAAATCTGCCTGCCTCTGCCTCCCAAGCGCTAAGATTAAAGGCGTGCGCTACCACCGCCCGGCCTTTTTCCATCCTTTAAAATGACAGTTTTAAAATGGCTAGAGAGATGGCTCAGGAGTTACAAACACCGGCTGCTCCAGAAGAGGGCCCCACACAATAGCTTTTTTATTTTTTTAAATATTTATGTATTTTATGTATATGAGTACACTGTAGATGTACAGATGGTTGTGAGCCTTCATGTGGTTGTTGGGAATTGAATTTTTAGGACCTCTGCTCGCCCGAGTCAATCTGATTCTTTCTGGTCAGCCCTGGTTAACCCTGCTTGCTCAGACCCAAAGATTTATTTATTATTATACATAAGTACACTGTAGCTATCTTCAAACAATCCAGAAGAGGGTGCCAGATCTCATTACGGGTGGTTTGAGCCACCACTTGAACTCATGACCTTTGAAAGAGCAGTCAGTGCTCTTACCCGCTGAGCCATCTCACTAGCCCCCACACACAATGGCTTAAAATTGTCTGTAACTCCAGTTCCAGGGGATCTGACGCCCAACTCTGACCTCCATGAGCACTGGGCACACATATGATCCTCATACATTCATGCAGACAAAACACTCATACACTTGAAAATATATAAATCTGGAACAAAATTTAATTCCAGTTCTGCTATGAACTAAGAATAACTTGGATTCATTTAACAATTTAAATTTATGTTAGCACTTACTTCTAAGCCTGTTTGGTAGCAAGAGAACTATAGCACACCATAAGCATGTGTAGACAGCATACAGATGTGCAGAGACATACATACACAGAGTGCCAGAGCAATCCCTGCTCTTTATTTTTAAAGATTTATTTGTTATTATATATAAGTACACTGTAGCTGACTTCAGACACACCAGCAGAGAGAGGGTATCAGATCTCATTACAGGTGGTTGTAAGTCACCATGTGGTTGCTGGGATTTGAACTCAGGACCTTTGTAAGAGCAGTCAGTGCTCTTACCCACTAAGCCATCTCACCAGCCCCACAATCCCTGCTCTTAAATCTGAACTTTTGAAAAGGTAATGTTTTCCCTAGAATCCTGGTAGAGAACTCACCATAGAACCATGGACTTGGAGCGAAGATTTTTTTCTTTTGAAGATTTTTTTATTTATTTTATGTATATGAATACAGTGTTGCTATCTTCAGACACACCAGAAGAGGGCATCAGATCCCATTATGGATGGTTGTGAGCCACCATGTGGTTGCTGGGATTTGAACATCTGGAAGAGCAGTCATTGACCACTGAGCCATCTCTCCAAAGGAAAGAGATAAAAATAGAGATGTCTGGATCAGGCTGGATCGTGTACCTGTCTAATGCTAATGCAGGTTACGGAGCCTTTCCAAGACCAGGCTCCGCAGGTCCTCCAGTGCCAACTGTTAGCCCAGTCGCTGATGGCCACAGATGTTCAGGCTGCAAGCCTCCCGGGAGACATGTCTTCCTGGGTCAGAAGGCACTGCCCAGCCAGTGCCATGTTTAAAGAGACAGATAATGCAGTAGCTAGGGCTTTAACCTCTTATAAAACGAGAATGCAGAGCCTAAATTCATCAGTGGTGGCCTTGGAAATTCTCAAAGCCCTGGTTTCAGAACCTCCGTGGTGAGAGAACTGTGGTCAACAGAGTCCCTGTTCCTTGAAGCCTTGAGGCAGATAGGTGAGATTTGCATTGAAGAGGTTCTGTCCCCCTCAGGACACCAGCTTACAGAGAACAGGGAAAGTCAGAGTGGCGGCATCCTTAGATGTCGGCCTGGAAGAGAACAGAAAATGCCTTTAAGAATTTAGGGCCAGCTAGGGCATGGTTGCGCATGTATTTAATCCCAGCATCTCAGGAGGCAGAGGCAGGAGGACCTCTGAGTTCAAGGCCAGCCTGATCTACAAACTGAGTTTCAGGACAGCCAGGGCTACACAGAGAAACTCTGTCTCCAAAAACCAAAACCAAAACAAAAAAAAGGGTTTCACAGATAGGTCATTTACTGTTCTGTCTGAGTTAGGAACAGAGTGTAGATGAATCTAGGGAATTTCTACTTTTGATGGCAGCGTCAACTCAGTAAACTGGATTTGTCCAGAAAAAGAAAAGCAAAGAAAACAAGACCACGCATATAGCAGGGCACAGCAGCCAAGCAATGGTCAGGGACTCACCCACAGTGCTTTGGGTGGACTCAGGAATGAGTCCCCACGATGTCAGAGGTGACAGAGTGGCAGAGACCTAGAGCCACCATGTCTCCTTCAACTGTCCATTCATCTTTTAGGGACCTTGACTCAGGCAGACGACAGGATTCATGAATTGGATACAGCAGGGGTTTTCAGGTCTAACTAATTTAAAGCCAAATTGGGAAATTTTTATAAAGAATTTTTAATGACATAAACCATGAGGGTTAAGGGAGAAAGAGGGGAACAGAAAGACAGACATAGTCAAGTACAGGGGTGTCGCCATGGCTGAAAGGAAGCCCGAACAGCAAGCCACACTCAAGAAGGAGAGAGGAAAAGGGAAGGAAGGGAGGAGGAGGAAGGGACAGGAGTGACAAATTATGGGGTAGCCTGCTCACATGGCCCCCAAGACCTCTGGGGAGAAGCCCCCTGAAGGTCTACTGATGAGCAGGAAGTAACTCAGGCTTGCCACCAGCTCACTCACCCTCACAAATACAGGGAAGGCTGACAGGTTGCCTGCCTCACGGTGCAGTGTCAAATGGGGGTCAGAAATGGTGCTGAGCCAAGAGTTGGGCTTGACACTGGATTTTTAAGTTGACACTGGCCTGCCTTAATATAACATAGTTGTAGAACACATCGAAAACACCAAAACGTTACAAAATTAAAAAAAAAAAAAGATTAAAAAGTAGCCCCCCAAAAGATAAAAAGCACCTATGACTTCAGGCTGTGGCGGCTAGCTGCTTTTGACCGTTAAGTGTGTGCTTCTGACACGATGGGTAAGTGAGCTATCACTGAACCATAATCGTCCCTGCCTTCTCTTCTGTGCGTGCGTGTGTGTGCATGTGTGTGGGAGTGTGCTCGTGTGCATGTGTGCACGCATGTGCGTGTGTGTGTGTGTGTGTGTGTGTGTGTGTGTGTCTTATGAGACGGTCTTCTCTTCTGCTGTATGGGTCCCAGGTCACATTCAGGTTTGGAAGCAGGTACCTTTACCTTCTGAACCCTGGCCCACGAGACTGTTTTTTAAATCATTTTCCTTGATCATGAAAAAATGTCATTTTTTAGCCGGGTGGTGGTGGCGCACGCCTTTAATCCCAGCACTTGGGAGGCAGAGGCAGGCGGATTTCTGAGTTCAAGGCCAGCCTGGTCTACAGAGTGAGTTCCAGGACAGCCAGGGCTACACAGAGAAACCCTGCCTCGAAAAACCAAAAAGAAAAATGTCATTTTTAGAGATGGAGAAGTGGCTCAGGTGTTCTGTTCCTAATCCCCATATGCCAGCCAGAGGCTGCATGTAATTCCAGTTCTAGGGGATCTGACACTCTCTTCTGGCCTCTGTGGACTCCCATGTGCCCTCCCATACAAACCCAGGCACACACACACACACACATACATAAAATAAATAATTAAATAAGTCACTTTTATTTCTCTGACCTTGGATGGGAGAGCTTCCCCAGGGTGCTTCTGCTGTTGGGCTTGTAAGTGCCCTGCATGCTAAGGGTTCAGACTGCTTATCTATAGGATTGTTTGCTCAATTTTCTTGAGTTGTTGCTCTAGTTCTGCCTTGCTACACAGGAAGTGGGTGGGAGGGAGGGCGGACACATCTTAGAGCTGAGGAAACCTCGTAAATATGTTCCTACTTCTCCGTTGTTAATTATGGGATGTTTGATATAAAATAGACATTCCCCTCGTGCCTCACTGAACTTGGAGAGAGCTGTCTGGGCTCGACTGGGTGGCTAGCTGGCCCCGTGGGTTCTTCCCCATGGTCTCTGCTTTCTTGGGTTGCTGAGGTCACAAGCGCATACCCACCTGGCATTTGCATGGGTCCTAGGGTCCTTTACCCTCTAAGCCCTGTTAGGCAAGCTGTCTACCAACTGGCCTGCATGTCCAGCTCCAAGGATACTAGTTTTTTGTTTGTTTTTGTTTTTGTTTTTCGAGACAAGGTTTCTCTGTGTAGCCCTGGCTGTCCTGGAACTCTGTAGACCAGGCTGGGCCTCGAACTCAGAAATCCACCTTCCTCTTCCTCCCAAGTGCTGGGATTAAAGGCGTGTGTCACCACCGCCCGGCTGGATACTAGTTTATTTATCTCACCTCTGTCTTGTGCTCCCTGTAGACCTCTCGACTCTTTGTTTCTCCTGTTACCCTGAACAACTTTGGGGTGCCAACCTTTCACAGGCCAGTCCTTTTTATTTTTATTTTAATATTTATTTATTTTATATGAATACACCGTGGCTGTCTTCAGACACGCCAGAAGAGGGCGTCAGATTTCATGACAGATGGTTGTGAGCCACCATGTGGTTGCTGGGAATTGAACTCAGGACCTCTGGAAGGGCAGTCAGTGCTCCTAACCGCGGAGCCATCTCTCCAGCCCTCCTTTTTTAATTTTTTATTTATTTGTTTGAGACAGGGTCTCTCCGCGTAGCCCTGGCTGTCCTGAAACTCGCTCTGTAGACCAGGCTGGCCTTGAACTCTGAGACCACCCCCCTGCCTCTGCCGCTCCAGCGCTGGGGGCGTGCACCCCGGGCGGTCATTTTAAACCTTGTCTCTCTTCCCAGCCTTTCCACTCTTTCCACGCGCTCCTTGCTTCGGGAGTCTGCAGGCTCAGGGTTTGCCAACGTTGGCACATAGCCGCGGAGTCTCGGTCTTCTCCGTTGAAAAACGGGACTACCGCTATCCGCGGGGTTGCTTTAAGGGGATAGACGCTGGGCGTGGAGGTGCACGCCTTCAATCCCAGCGCTCCGCAGGCAGAAGCAGGCGGATGTCCACGAGTTCGAGGCCAGCCGGGGCTACGGAGTAAGTAGGACGGCTCGTCTCTTTGTCAGCTGAGCTGGGAGCTAAGAGTCGTCACTGGACATCCCTCCAATCAGAGTGAAGACGGTTGTTCCCACCTTCCGTGCGGAAACAGACCAATCACCGTTCCGGAGCGTGGCGCGAATCGCCTCTGGAGGATCTTGCAAGGGTCTGGGTCTCTGCGCTGAGCATTTCGACTTGCAGCCCTCTTCCCAGCCTCGAAAGAAGGACCCTTCGTCATCCTTGTCCCAGCGCCCTAAATCCTACCGCCCAAACCGGCGGATCGGCGGGAACCGGAAGTGTGCTCACCAGGGACGGGTCCCCGGTGAACGCCGCCGGAAGTAGTGATTGCTAGGGGATTCCCTTCGCTCAGCATGGCGGCCATCCCCCCAGACACCTGGCAGCCGCCCAACGTTTACCTGGAGACTAGGTGAGGGATGGAGGAGGGAGGGATTGGCCGAGGAGACAGACGCGGGTTCGTGCCTCAGCGGCCAGGTTGAGAGAGGCCGGCCTGACACGCAGGTTGCCCGCACGGAGCTGCGGCCGGGAGTACCTCTGAGTTCTGAAGGGACCTCAGGGGAGCCCCTCCAGCATCGCGGGAGACCTCGGCGACTTCTGTCTGCTGTCCTTTTTCCACGCCGTTCATTAGTCCATTTACCTACATCCATCGTCATTCATTCACTCACTCACTCACCCACTCAAGCTCAGTACGGGTGGGTTGAGAGCGCACAGCCATGTGTACGTAGGACCCGGACTTTTGAAAACACAAATCTAGAAGAAACAGTGTATTATGGTGAAGGAGACGGATGTGTAAACACCACGGGAGTTGTCTGAACAAATTGCTTTTGCAAAAGGGAGGAAGATTCGTTCTCCCCACAATGCAAGAGTGATCTTTGATCACTGGGGATATGGCTTAGCATGCCCGAGGCCCCGAGCTCGGTCAAAGCACCATATACACTCGGCGTGATTGATTGCACATGCCTGTAATCCTAGCACTCTGGAGGTGGAAGCAAGAGGAGCAGAAGTCCAGGGTCTGGCCTGGGCTGGATAGAATGCTTACCTAACAGTGTGTGTGTGTATGTGTGTGTGTGTGTGTGTGTGTGTGTGTGTTCAGTTTACTATTTCTAGCAGCTCCTATCATGAAGGCTTTGTGTCACATACCCGCCTCCAGTTTTAGCAAAGAAATGCTACATTTCACAGATTTACCTGCAACCTGACTCTCATAGTGATTGAACCTTGCTTGGAGCCTGGTCAGCCGGGCTACGGACTTTAGCCCCATTTCGTCTGCCCCTGCCTCCTCTGAGTGTAGACATTAAGAAGGCACCGACCACTGCTCCCAGCTTTACAGAGTGCCCATATGGCTGGACCTCCTGAACATAGGCTCTGCAGGTTCAATTCAGTTCTGAGTCCCCAGAGCTCAGTGAGTGACATACAGCAGGAGCCCCCTGCCTGGTCTTCTGTTTGTGTCTTATCCTTAAAGGCACTAGAAGAAGGCGATAAAAGCGCTCCTACTGGGTGTATGTGGACATAGGAAGTAACTAGCCTGAGTATTTCCTTTATACATTCTCCCTAGATTTGATTTTTTAAAATAAAGACATTTATTTTATGTATATGAGTACACTGTAGCTGTCTTCAGACACTCCAGAAGAGGGCATCAGATCCCATGACAGATGGTTGTGAGCCACCATGTGGGTGCTGGGAATTCAACTTAGGACCTCTGGGAGAATAGTTAGTGCTCTTAACCACTGAGCCATCTCTCCAGCTCTAGATTTGATTTTTAATTATATGTGTGGGTGTGTGCACATGAGTGCGGAGGCCAGAGATACGGGAAACCCCGGGAGATGGCGAGTACATGCAGGTGGTTGTGAGCCTCCTGGTGTGAGTGCTGGGAACTGAAGCGTGGTCCTCTGGAACTGCTGTGCATGCTCTTAGCAGCTGAGTCGTCTCTAGCTCTGTTTGACCCACTTTTATCGAGTGAGCTGCTTTTATTTTTCTAGTCAAGTTTGATATTAGTAGGTGATGTGTTTACATGGCCAAAAAACAAGTTAGAAAATATTTATTGAACATCCTGCCTCTTACCTGGTCAGTTGCCACTCTCCCCAGCCCTCAGACTGATGCAGATGTATATACACTCCTCGTACTTTAATGTCTTTTTATTACATCTACAGATGCCATGTGAGGGCTTTTTCCTTCTTCGGGGTTGGTTTCAGAGCATCAGTACATACTCTTAGAATTTTGGCTTGCTTATTGTTCTTTTGTATAGAACATATACACACACACACACACACACACATATACATACACACACACATATATCAGAAGCTGTCCTGCATGTCACTCAGGTGATCTCAGGTGATTGGCTGGGGTTGTTGTTTCATTTTGAGTATGAACTCTGGGCACACTTAAGCTGCCTCACACGAGCAAACGGCAGGAGTCTTGGGCGGCTGCTGCCTGCTTTGACGTGCTGCCTGGCCTGTGCTCTGTCCCCACCCCAGCATGGGAATCATCGTTCTGGAGCTGTACTGGAAGCACGCGCCCAAGACCTGCAAGAACTTTGCGGAGCTGGCTCGGCGGGGCTACTACAACGGCACCAAGTTCCACAGGATCATCAAGGACTTCATGATTCAGGGCGGGGACCCGACAGGCACAGGTACGCCTATGCCGCCATGCACATCTTAAGTCATTCTCTCGTCATTCTCTCATAACTGAGTTAGGTAAGGCAGCCACAGCTTGCATTTCTGTTTGCTGGACCTGGCTGGCTCAGTTTTGTTTGGAGATGGGGTCTCATATAGCCCAGGCTAGCCTCCTCCTCTCTGAGAAGGATCTAATCCTGTGTTCTTCAAGCCCTTACCTCCTCAGTGCTGGCATTTGTCTGCTGCCATGTGTAGTTTTCGTAGTGCCAGAGATTGAACCCAGGGCTTAAAATATACTGGGCAAGCACTCAACTGATTGAGCATTCAGTAGGACCCACTCCCCACCTCCAGCATGGGACTGCATCAGTAGCTGCACCTCCACCAGCAGGGTATCAGCGTAGCCCAGGCAACCTTGAATGATCCTCATGCCTCCACCTCACACTCGCTAGGTTACAGGCACACGCTGGCTCTGGTTCTCTGGTTTGCTGATGGCTCTTGCCTTCCTCACAGCTACTGCGTGTGTAACTAACTCACTGGAAAGTTATCTTCACCCTGAGCAGGCCATACCCATGGAGTGAGACGTGGGATTGGATCAGGCAGGAGTGAAAACAGGCAGGCCCAGATCTTGGAGGATAGAACTCCGAGTTCCTTTATTCAGGCTCATTCATTTGATAGATGTCTGAGGCAGTTGCATCTCTGTGAGTTCGAGGCCAGGCTGGTCTACAGAGTGAGTTCCAGGGCAGCCAGGGCTACACAGAGAAGCCCTGTCTCAAAAACAATAAAACAAAAAACAACAGATGTGAGCCTGCTTTGTGTCCATGACTCCAAGCTCTAGGGATATAGTGTGAGCAAATTAGCAAAGAGACACATACCTACTCCCAGACACACAGGGAAGGGGATGGGGATCCAGTTTTAGTAGAAAACCAGAAAAGGCCTCCATGGGTGCTGTTAGAAGGGATATGTGACTGAAGAGAGCCGGGACCATGACAGTGGGGGTGGAGCCCATAGGGGCCTGTGAAGGCCTTACAGAAGGAAGGATAGACTGCGCGTCCGTCCTGCATATGCCCATTGCTGTGGCAGGGTGTGGTCTGTGCCTTCTGGGGGTCACTCTGGCTGCTGCTCAGAGAGTAGAAGGATGGGAAAGAAAAGAGAGAGGTGGACCCAGATCAGGGAGAGGCCGTTTCCATGCAGGCTAGATGGACACGCTGACGAAAAGGTCAGGAGACATGCCCTGCTCCCATGGGATACAGGCGTGGACCCCAGGTCTGTGTGGTGCTGGAAGCTGGGACCTTGTACATATGCGGCACCCCACCATCCGCACCGCAGCCCCAGCCCAGCAAGTTACTTGTGTTGAATTTGCTGACAGACTAAACAGATGGCGTGAGAGAGGATGGGCACGGGTGTTTCTGGGGCCTCTGCCTGGTGGTGAAGGAGGAAGGCTGAGCGTAGAGCCTTCCTTGTGTGTGGAGTGAGGGACAGGTTTGGAACGGGAAGTCAAGAGCTCTGGCTTTGTAAAGGGTTTGGTTGAAATCCTGGAGATTCAGCCGGGCAGTGGTGCACGCCTTTAATCCCAGCACTTGGGAGGCAGAGGCAGGCGGATTTCTGAGTTCGAGGCCAGCCTGGTCTACAGAGTGAGTTCCAGGACAGCCAGGGCTACACAGAGAAACCCTGTCTCGAAAAACCAAAAAAAAAAAAAAAAAAAGAACTCCTGGAGAATCCTTAAGGATAGCAATGGAGTCAGTTGGAAATGAATATGGAGTCAAAGGGAGATCCAGCGGGGTGGTGTGCAGTCCAGGAGGACACCAGATGTCAACCTCTGGCCTCCACATGCATGCGCACACTTGCATTCTATACAGGCCGCCCCGCCCCTACCCCACCCCCCCAACTAAGTACCTGTAACTCGCCGTGTTCCTGTTGGGTCTGAGGACTTCTGGAGCTGGTCTCAGCTTCCCACTCGGGCACTTCTGCCTATTCCAGCCTAGGGGCCTGGAAGCTTCTATCAGATTCCTCTGCCTCTGTCCCATCTTGCTGTGGGAGTGTGGGCATTACAGATGGGCATCACCTCAGCCCATCAGTTGTTTTGACGGAAGTCAGGTCAGCAGGCTTGCATGGTGGCCGTGTCCCAGCAGAGCCATCTCCCTGGCTGTGGTCCCGTCCGGACTTTTTATTGCAAGGACTGAGGGTGTTGTGATTTGGGGTTTGTTTCTGGTTCAGACTTTCTGCCTCCCGCCTTTGTGCTTTAAAAGGGTCATAAGTAGTAGAGTATTAAATTGGACCATGTTTGTCCTCTCAGATAGCTTTTAGAGACTTCTGGTCATTGCCTTCTGGTTTGAATGCAGTTTCAGGAAATGGAGGCCAGGTGTGCTCCCCTCCAGTCCAGCGAGTCAGCCTATGGGAGCATTTCCCGGTCATGCTTGCTGCCTTCCGGGAAGTGCTGTGTTGTGCCTTGCTCTTCCATGTCTGTGTGTTGGTGAGATGGGTTTCCCCTTTCTCTGCCTTCTCTGAAGCCCTCAGACCTTCACTCTGTTTGCTTGCTTCTCAGTTGTGTCTGTTCTAGAAGTTTTCGTTGTTCAGTAGCTGCATTAGCTCTTTGTTAGTCATTTGGGTTCCAGTCTGTCTCCTCAGCCTGGTTGTCCTCTCCCCTCACTGTTCAGCTCGTGTCTGAGCCTAGCCCGCATTTACTAGTCTCTCCTCTGCTGAGCCTTTCCCTGGGGTCTTGAAGGCCCTGCCCCCCTGCTGTCCGTGTGTTCGCTGTGGTCTGCCCGTGCTTCCTTTGACCTTTCTGTTGACACTGGCATCAGCACCCAGGTGTCCCCACCTTGCTTTCATCTGGATACAACGTAAGTAGATTCTTGCCATTTTTCCAAACTTATTTGGGGCCACGTGTCTTCCCCACTGTGAATTCGTGGTTGCTGGCTCTCCATTGCATCCAACCTGAAAAGGAATTGGGAGCTCCTGTAGTCGGGCTAGCTTCTCTCCTGTCATCCCAGATTCCAGTAAATTATGTCCCAGGGTTCCTCTGTCCTTACCCCAGGCTCCTGACTCATCCCCCAACTATAACCCTGAAGACAGCCAGCCCTGCCACACATGCTGGGTGGCATGTACGAACTTCAGCCCTTGGCCGCTTGCTGGCGCTCTCTGTTGGCTTTTCAGAACTGCAGGGTGTGGGGCTTCTGAGGGGCTTTCAGTCCTCTTGGCCATTTCTTCAGAATTTTAAAAATATTTGTTTCCTATTATTTAACAGCCAGATTCTGGCTGGCCTGGAACTCACAGGTCTGCCTGTCTCTGCCTCCCGAGTTCTAGGATTGAAGGCGTACACTATGATAACTTCACTCTCTCCTTGCTATAATGAGATGAACTTTATCTGTAATAGAGCGCTGAGAGCCCATGCTCAGTGAGGGGAAGCGACTCAGAAGTGAACTGTTGGCGCGGCGCCCTCCGTGTGTTGGCGTGGCGCCCTCCCATGTCTCTCTAGTTACTTTGCTGTCTTTCCTAATGTCACATTTCCATGATGTACTTTTAATGAAATTGAAGCACTCAGAAGATTTCCAATAATGCTGCGGCTTCAAGTCTAGCAAATGTTTGCGCAGCCTGCCAGCGGGTCTGTGAGGAGAGCAAGCAGGAGGCAAACCACCCCATCCCCCATCCCCTCACCGAGGCACTAGAGCATGCCTGCCAGCCAGCCGAGGAAGACGGTTTCCTAAGGGTTCGGGTAGATGTAGATGGCAGGTAACATTGTAGGTTTTCAGCAGGTTGGGTGTATTTCTCCGTTTCCACTGCCTGCAGCCTGGCTACTCGGGAGCCTTTCTCTGCAGGTTCGTCCTCGAACCCATCCTCAGCAGATGCCCTCTGGCTTCTGGCACCTCACTCGGAGCACTGCCCACGTTGAGATAACCTCACCCGCCCTTTCAGCGGCCTCCTGGGAGCCTTCATCTGTTTCTGCTTCCTTCCTCACCCCCCACCTGCCAGGCACCTCTGTCAGGCCATCTTGCTCTGTTCTTGGCCTTGGATCACACATAGTCGCCGTGCTTGGTGGCCCCTCTCTTCTGTCAGTCTCCTTGGTAGCCCCAGGAGCACACGGAACGTGTCCATTGGAACAGGAAGCCATTGTTATTTTCACTTACTTAGCAAGTACTTGCTCATGGTCCACTAGGTAGCCTTCACCGCTCCAGGGCCTTTGCGGAGGGTTAAAGCACAGAAGCCTGGGCTTTTCTCTCCTTACGGGGAGCTCCCAGCCCTGCAGGAAACAAGCCCTTCTGTTTAAGAACCAGGAAAGGGCTGAGGTGATGACTGCAACTTCGTGCTGGTGCCCTGTGGTTTGTGTGTGGCATAGTGAGGGGACTGGTCTGATGGGGTGGGGTTAGGCCAGGGAGGAAGCCTTGTGGGCAGACCTTGAAGGAATCGTAGAACTTAG